>SJXQ01002520.1:21647-229477 GCA_006408695.1 Aepyceros melampus
CCCCCCCCCCCCCCCGCCTCCAAAGTTTATGGTACTGGTTGGGGGTAAGGGGAGAAGTTTCCCTGCCCTCTGTTCTTTTGGTAACTTGGTCTCAAACATTTTGTTTCTAAGAAGGTTCTAACACTTTCCCAAAGCCATTGAAGCTTTTCACCCCCATTTCCTTTGCCATATTCCTCCATCATTTCTTCATCTCTTCTCCCAAATACTCTGTTCTCTTCACAAAGAATACCAAATAGTGTCTGGATATTACGGAGGGTCTGTTATGTTTCATTAATGAGGAGTAGAGGAGACGAGACCCTAATGTCCCTTTCAGCTCAACCACTGGCACTTCTTTTTGGGAAAAAAATGACTATATTGATATTTTTTGAAGTGTTTATCCAACTCACAATGGTTCCCTTGATTAGGTGCTGTCCCTACAGCCACAGGTCAGGCTTGGGCCCCAGCAGCTACCTCCATACCAGCTGATGCCTACCCTTTTGGACATGGCTGACCAGAACACAGAGGATGCCTGAACCACACAGGGAAGTTGGAAAATCTCTGTTGTGAGGGGTTTGGGCTCTTCCTCACTCTGTAATGTGATGCTTGATCCTTTACACCAGAGATGTTTAACCTGGCTGCCCCTTTAGAATTTCTAAACACAAAAGCCTGAACTGCAACAATCCTGATCCAATTAGTCTAGCGGGAACAAAGAGGTACTGAGCTATTTTTTGGAAGCTCTGTAAGTGATGCCGACATGCACTACTAGGGTGGGGAGCCACTTCCCTAAACTGAAGCTCTAGACTGTTAGTTTGAAATCTTCCATGGTGGTGATATAAGGCTGAATGCTAAAGGGCAGTGGTGGAACCAGAGGTGAGCTCCTTTCTCTCTTCTAGCAGGTCCCTAGAGTTCCAGAGAGTGCTGGTTATCACTGTGTGCCCTGTAGGAGACCAAAGGGCCCAGGGAAAGTCACACCATGAGATGCTGCCTCTGCCCCGACTCTGCGCAGCCATCTTCTCTCCACTGAGTCCTGCATCCTTGAGCAAATCAGAAAGTGCTCTCTGCTCCCAGTTCATTACCCTACCAGCACGGCATTCATTAGTTAGAAATACTGATGAGAGATCGCTACTTTATGTCCAATGATACAGGACACAGGATGGCCCTAAACAGAGGTAGGAGCAAGGAGAAGGTGGTGGTATGTATCTATATGACTCCTGAAACCATGATTTTAGTTGACATACCATGAAGCTAACTCCTTGTACTGGTCTGGGAATAAAGACTCAGCCTGCCCCCAGCAAACTGAGGGTGACCAACCATCCAGGTTTTTCTCCTGTCATTAGCATAAAATCCCCTGTCGTAGAAAACCCCTCAGTTCTGAGAAAACCATCAGCTCTTATGCTCAGGATTGCTTAAGACTGAACAAAGACGACTCTTTCCAAAGTTAGAAGTATTTTTCCAGTGGACGTGACTACCTGTCTTCGTCAGTGCTCAGCATGCCTGCCATGACCCCTGTTCCTAAACCTCTGAAAAAGAAGGATTAACACTGGGGGTGGGGTGATAAGCCTATTCTGAAGCAGAATGTTTCACATACAAAGCTTCCCATGGAGCTAAGACAATAGAATTTATCTGAAACAACTCAGTCTGACTCAAGCCATGCAGGTTTTCCCTCCAGGTGACTTGGAAGTAGCATCTAGAGAGAATTTGGTTCATGTCTTCCAACAACTAGGGTGTAACATGCATGTTTGGGAGCCCCTGAGAAGATGACTATTGAAAACAGGCACCCAGTCTGCAGTGAAAAAAGGATTAAAAGACACTCAGAAGCAAAGAGGAGAGAAAGAAAAAGGAGTCTGTTTGGGGTTCTGCATGGGTCTCTATTTTCTGCTTCCAGGCTCTTTCTGATCCCCATCAGAGCTCTCATTCTTTGGTTTCATAAGATCTCAAGGGCACAGCAACCCACTCCAGTATTCTTGCCTGGAGAATCCCATGGACAGAGGAGCCTGACAGGCTGTGGTCCAAAGGATCACAGAGTTGGACAAGACTGAGTGAATTAGCACAGCACAAGGACAGATTCAATCAAAACTGACTAAAGCAGGAAGAGAGTTTCTTGTTTCCTATTAGTGAACCATCTGGGGTGTATGTAGCTTCAGGAACTGCTTGCTCCAGGCCTCAAGCAATGCAACTATTTCTTTCTCCATTGCTCAGTTTGAGTGTCTTAGCAGAGCTTCCTCCCAGCCCTCTGGCAGACTCAGAGGATGGCTCCCGGAATCTCCTGGTAGTGTACTCTGCTAGCTCCATTCTCAGTGACAAAGGTGATACTCCTTTTAAGGATTGCCAGTAAAAAGTCTTAATGCTTCTCAATGGCTCAAATTTGCCATCCTGAGCCAATACCCAGGGCCTGGAGAAATGTGAGGTACCAGTTGGCAGGCCTGAATCACACAGCTAGGCTGCTGCAAGAGGAAGAGCCAAGGCAACTCTGAAGCCCAGAGACTGAGGTAGGAAGAGGTGACTTCCCAGAGAGCCTTAATAAATGGTTACCACATGCCAGGTGGATAGACAGTACGAATCAAAAATAGCAACCAGTAGCCCATCCTCCTTGAAATACACCCCCCCCCATTTTTGTCCTACGCTGAAGAAGACTACGTTTGTTACAACCAAAAATAGTTCTAACAATTATAATAATACAGTCCACCATCACAACACTGTTTCAGAAATCTCTCTTGCTAGTTTCACATGGTCCTATCACAGGAGCAGATGTGAGGCCCACACCTGTATTAATGTTTTGTCCAGACAAAGGACAAAGCCCCGAGCAGTTGCAAAATGTTTTGATATTTGAACTTCTAGGTATGGCCAAAATGACAATATTATGAAAAGACATTTTTTCCAAAGTCACTGTTGCTTAAATAGAAAGGCCCCATGTTTGTCCAGAATACTGATAAGCCTTCTCTAGTGCCAGCCAAAGCCTAGAAGTCTGAGGCCTTCTGAGAAGAACTACTTAATTAGTAACACTGATTATAATTCAAAGCATTAGCAACATGGGAAAATGAATCTCTTTGATATCATAAACCTAAAAGGTTGTGTTTGTTTTGTTTGATTCGTAAATGAACCAAGTCTATCTGTTATCACTGAGTTTTATCTGAGAAAAACCAATGAGTACTCACACATAAATCCATAAAAATAAGAAAGCATCAAAGAGGAGCAGAAATTAGGTCCTTGTTCCCTCTGTCAGTTGTGTGTCCCTGGATATTATGACTCGTCATTCTCTATAGAAGTCTGGACTTTGAATCCTACACACCGACTCCAAAGACAGTTTCCAGAATGATCTTCCCACTGAGCCCTCTGTCCTCAGCATGAACTCTCCTCTCCAGCAGCACACGGTTACCTATCCCGACACCTGTTCTGTGGTTCCCCACTACCCACCCCCCACTTTTTTTTCACACTATTCTTTTATTGGTATGTCATTCTCCACCTTTGTTAATAACATCCATCTTCCATGGCTCACTCAAACACCCCTCTGCCATCCATAGGCTTCAGTTTACAGTCAGTTCACCCTTCCACTTGGAAGTCATTAGTGGCTTCCCAGTGCAGTGAGGGCAGAGTTTTCAGATTCTTTGGATAAACCTCTAGAGCCCTATATGATCTGTGGTGCTGTCTCCGTATCTCATTTCAAGCCATATGCTCCAGCCACCCTGGAGCCTCTTCACTTTCCAGGATTTCCCCAGTTGCTTTCTAGTCACAAATTCTTCTCCATCTGCTTGGAATGTTCTTCACTTGCTTGATCTCAAAGTTGTCTCCTCAGTTGTTAGTTCTCAACTGAAATGTTACTTCTTCAGAGAGACTTCCCTGCCTACCTCGGGCTATCTGCCCTCTCATATCCTTTGTTTCGGTCTACTATAGTAGTATGGTTCCTGTCTTCATAGGGCTTTTCTGATATTATTTTTGACATTTCTAATATTATACATATATATATATATATATGGCCTATGAAGACAAGAAACATACATATCTCACTATAGGGTGTTCCTAAGAATGCTCAATCAACCATAGCTATTGTTATTACTTTCCTGAGAAACAGATAACCCACCTCAGACATCCAGGAGCTGGCCTTGCTGTCACCAGGCCATGATGTTCTTCTGTGTAACATAAACCATTTCACAGAGCATTAGCATCAGACAATATCATTCTGTGACCATGATGGATCAAAACAAAAATAAGACCACTCCATAATTATGTCTGAATATAGAAAAAAAAACATAAGCAGCATCCAAAGCAGAAAAATAACCAAACTTCCATCTTTCCTGGCTGACATGCTTGACTTCTGCTTCTTAACCAGTTACAGCCTCAGCATTGTCTGATCCGTACTTCTATAAAAGATTCATTTAGCTACTCAACCTCTATCTAGTCTCTCCTTCTAAATAAGACTTCTTTAGATACTCAGTCACAGGATTATCCCTGCTTTCTTATAGCTTCCATCCAGAGCAAACTTCTGCTTTCTTAAACCTGCTCCCAAATCTCCTAACACAAGTCCAATTCCTACCAATTCTTTCTAATGCTGGGTGACTGAGATGATCCACTGTTCCTCATGGTGTGTGTTCTCCCTCATTGCAATGAGTAATAAACCCAACTTGACCAACTACAAGTGTGTTCTTGGTGGTCTTTGGCTGAAGGGCATTGAGAATAGTAACAATTATAACAACCATTTATTGATCATTTACCAAACACCAGGGCCTCTTTCAACCAATTTACATGTGCTAATTTATTCAATTCATAAACCAAATTTGGGACACAGGCATGATTATTAGCACTGTAGTATTTGAAGGAGGCTAGCTTTGGAGAGGTTTAAAAATTTTGCTGAAGTCAGATAGCTAATGAGTAATGGAGCTGTTATATAAGCTAAAGCAGTCTGACCCTGACCCACCACTTCTTACTAAATCCTCCTTGGGAATCTATCACTGTGCCTTGAAAAGACACAGAACTTCAAGTTTATGAAGATTATGAAGTCATTACATTATGAAGGAGAACTCAGCACGTGAGAGAGTTCCTTCAATAGGTTTCATCAACAATGTACTAAATGGTACTGTGAGGGTTTCCCAGGTAGCTCAATGATAAAGAATCTGCCTGCCAAGACAGGAGATACAGAGACGTGGGTTCAACCCCTGGGTCAGCAAGACCCTCTAGAGAAGGGAATGGCAACCCAATCCAGTCTTCTTGCCTTGGAAATCCTGTGGGGTCACAAAGAGTTGGACATGACTGCAAGCACACACACACAGAAATGGCACTCTTGGGGCTGCAGAGAAGAATGTCATAGTCCCTGACCTCAGGGAACTCGCAGGCTAATTGAGGAGACAAGACTTAAACACACAAAAATTTAAGTAACAATACAAGCTGCAGTATGAGAGACACATTAAGACAGAAGAACGCATGATTCAGTGTTAAATGAGGTGTACAGATGGTACTGGAGAGAGCTCACCGTGGGCTGCAGGCTCAACCCACATACTCTAATTCAACTCAAAACCACAGACAGGAAATCAGCAAGGGAGCTGCTTTGTTAGTAAGAGAAAAAAAGAATAAAACTTTAATGGAAAGCACTATTAAATTATACTTGCAGGCTATACAGCTGAATGATTTTTAGATTTTAATTTTTCACAATTCGTTGTTTAGGAATTATAAAGCAGCCTATGAAAGGGAGCCTTCTGGTTATTTCCAGTGGATTCCGTACCAGGAGTGCTCTGGAAGAGTGCAATATAAAGTTCACTTCTATTTGGGAGAAGTAAGTGCAGACCTGACCCTATCTGGCCTCTCTGCTATGAATTACACTTGGGTTTGTATCCTTGCACTCTGGTATCATAGAAAAATGTTAATGACATTTCCAGATACAATATTCTGGAAAGATTCTCAGCCACCAAGAGTCACACTAAGACTGGGGTTGTTTCTGTAAGGGATAACCAAGCTCTTGTAATAGAATCGTCTATTACTTTTAGACCTAGAAGAAAGAGATATCAAGTATTTCTCTTGAGTAACTGTGTCTGAGCAAGGACTTTGATATAAATGTGAGCAATGACATTGGGCATAGCTCAGCTGGTAAAGAATCCACCTGCAATGCAGGAGGCCCCGGTTTGATCCCTGGGTCAGGAAGATCCTCTGGAGAAGGGATAGGTTCCCACTCCAGGATTCTTGGGCTTCCCTTGTGGCTCAGTTGGTAAAGAATCTGCCTGCAATGCAAGTGACCTGGGTTCAATCCATGGGCTGGGAAGATCCCATGGAGAAGGGAAAGGCTACCCACTCCACTATTCTGGCCTAGAGAATTCCATGGACTGTATAGACTATGGGGTCACAAAGAGTCAGACACGACTGAGCAACTTTCACTCACTCAATGACATTGGGCAAGTTATGTCACCTCTAATCTTCAAGAGGGATCTAATAGCAGGGCCCAGTTTATGGGGTGACTATGGGCTTACACATCATAATGCTATCAAAGGGATTAAGGTGTCCAACATACACAGTACATTCTTCAAACATGTTAGTAACCAATATTCTTGTCACTATTTTCTACACTAATACTTTCATAAGTACCGGAAAGGTACAAAAGAAGCATGAGATACAGTTTTCCTTGATACTCCTAAAAACTGAATTGAGGATTTACCCTTCTTGATTTGGGCAAGTCAGTCAACTACAATGTATTATTTAGCCACCATCCTATCTTGCATGGGCTTCCCAGGTAGCGCAGTGGTAAAGAATCCATCTGCCAATGCAGGAGATGCAGATTCAATCCCTGGGTCAGGAAGATACCCTGGAGTAGGAAATGACAACCCCCTCCAGTATTCTTGCCTGGAAAATTCCATGGAGAGAGGAGCCTGGTGGGCTACAGTCCATGGGGTTGCAAAGTCAGACACGACTGAGCACACACACAGGCTATCTTACATAGGCTAAGGAGCTTCTTTGCAGAAGCAGTGAGAACAATAAGAGCTCCTACTGCTTAGGACTGTTGTGCAGAGCAAAAGAAGTAACGTATACTGAACCCTGAGAACAGTGTTTGGGACTCACTAGCTTACAATAAATACTATTGTTTATCATCATCATCATCACCACCATCTTCTTCGTTTGGAATATTCTAGACTTTCCTTTAATCTCAAAGGATTCAAGACCAATGATCTCCAACATATGCCAGGCAGCCAAACTTTTAGGCCCTTATTTTAGAACAAGTTGCCCTTGCTCAGTTAGTAAAATATTTTTTGAGCCTATTCAAAGTGCTAGGGAATATTACACATTGTGGGAACAGTACACGTTGCCAGTTATTCCTGAATCATAACAAATGGCCTACATTTGCAGGTTTGCTGGCTGAGGTCAAGAGACTAGTATTTAGGAAGAAGGAGAGGATGGAGAAGAAGAAGAATAAGAGGAGAAGGGGAAGGAGGAAGGGAAGGAAAGAAGGAAGAGACAGGGAGAGAAAGACAAGGAGAATATGGTAAGCAACCAGTGCCTGTTAGGACTGAAATCAAAGTTTTGGCTGAGTGATTCAGGTAAATTACTAAACCTCACTTTTCACACCCAGAAGCAGTGCTAGTACCTCTTTCTTAAGGATCATATAGGCATCAAAAGAGAAAATACATGTATTAACATAGTGCTTTAGCACATATTATATGCTCTGAAAAATATACCTGTATTATCCTTATATACATAACATATATGAAGCACAAGTTGGAATCAAGATTGCCAGGAAAAATATCAATAACCTCAGATATGCAGATGACACCACCCTATGGCAGAAAGCAAAGAGGAACTAAAGAAGCTCTTGATGAAAGTGAAAGAGAAGAGTGAAAAAACTTACTTAAAACTCAACATTCAAAAAACTAAGATCAAAGCATCCAGTCCCATCACTTCATGACAAATAGATGGGGAAACAATGGAAACAGTGACAGACTTCATTTTCTTGGGCTCCAAAATCACTGTAGAGGGTGACTGCAGCCATGCAATTAAAAGACACTTGCTCCTTGGAAGAAAAGCTATGACCAACCCAGACAGCATATTAAAAAACAGAGATGTTACTTTGCCAATAAAGGTCTATCCAGCCAAAGCTATGGCTTTTCTAGTACTCATATGGATGTGAGAGTTGGACCATAAAGAAAGCTGAGCACCAAATAATTGATGCTTTTGAACTGTGGTGTTGGAGAAGACTCTTGAGAGTCCCTCGGACTGCAAGGAGGCAAATCAGTCAATCCTAAGGGAAGTCAATCCTGAATATTCATTGGAAGGACTGATGTTGAAGCTGAAACTCCAATACTTTGGCCACCTGATGCGAAGAATTGACTCATTAGAAAAGACCCTGATGCTGGGAAAGATTAAAGGCGGGAGGAGAAGGGGACGACAGAGGATGAGATGGTTGGATGGCATCACCGACTCGTTAGACATGAGTCTGAACAAGCTCCAGGAGGTGGTGATGGACAGGGAAGCCTGGCGTACTGCAGTCCATGGGGTCGCAAAGAGTTGGACATGACTTGAGCAACTAAACTGAATTGAACATAACATAACTGACTAGAGACCTCAGCAGGACAGCATGACACCAGCTAAGTGGTTTCACATTATTCTTCTACTTTCTTTTTCTAAAAATTTAACCTTGAGTTCAGACTGCAAGGGGAGAGCACAGCTGTGTTCTGTTTTCAGGTTTGAGTGTGAAGACCACACAAGCGCAGTGGAAACGTCTTTGGAAAGAGTCGGGAGACTCGGATTTTAGTGCTGGCACCAACTGTGTTCACCTCTAGAGCTGGGTCCTAGTCTCTGTAACTGTGAAATAGGTGTGAGAAATGAAGACTGGACTAGATCATAGGTAAAGTTTCCTCCAGCTATAATTCTCTAGGACTCTAATCCCTTAAACCAGTACTTCACAAAGAGTAGCTCAGATGGATTAGAATTAATGAGTTTCTAGAAAAAAATGTGTATTTCTAAATTTCTACCTGGGTTTATAGGAATCAGAATCCTGGAAGTTGAAGCAGAGAATGAAAGCCAGGAACTATATATGTGTGTATATATTGTTGATCCTTGAGAAACACAGGGTTTAGGAGAATCCACCCCCTCGCGGTAGAAAAATCCATGTATAATTTTTTACAGTGAGCCCTCTGTATCCATGTTTCCAGATCTGCAGATCCAACCAACCACAGACCATGCATTACTGTAGTATATATTCAATATTTACTGAAAAAATTTTCTTTTTAAATAAGTGGACCAAGGGGTTCAAACTCACGTTGTTCAAGGGTCAGTTCTGTGCTTGGGAGTGTGTGTGTGTGTGTGTGTGTGTGTGTGTGGTGGGAATAAGAAAAAGGAAATCGTAAATGGGAAGGAAGCCCACATCTGCTCAGGTAGATCACTGTAAATCGAACAACATGTAGAACATGCTGGGCACTTAACCCATTAAGATTACTGAAGATGCTAAGATGAAATATTTATAGGTACTTTTTTAAATATAGTCTATAAAATAGGAGGTTGACTTAAACATAAATTACCTACCACGTCATTCTTTAACCTCTAAATCTTTCTCTAATGGCTTGAAAGGCAGCTTATTAAAGCAAAGTGAGTGTTTAAGTACCACATATATACTGGTTAGTTTATAAACATCTAGAGATGCAGAAGTTACTGAAAGTGACAGATTGGCTAATAAAAGAGCAAACAAAAATTTTTAAGGAATTTTTAGTCTGGAGAGAAAAGGCTTAAATCTCTTGAGAGGTGTGATTTTTCTCTCTTCATCTTAGTTCTGCCTTCTGGGCTGGTTCCATTCTCTGGATGATTCTTCCCATGAGGTAATAAGGTAGCAGCCTGATGCCCCAAGGAGGCATGAAGATCTGTTAGTAACCCTAAAGGAAAGACCAAGTGCCTCTCTCTAGGCTCTTGCAGGAACTTGGTTAAAGATCTTATTGGATTAGCTGGAGTCACATGAATGACCCTGAGCCAATAACTGTGGCCTGAGGATGGGCATTTGTAAATTGGAGCTTATGTCACATGCTCACCCCTGGATCTGGGGAGCAGAATTTATATGCACACACAGAGGAAATAAAATATACTAGGCAAGGCAAAATATGTCGTGTAGTCTAAAAAAGTAAATTTGTGCCTTAAAAAATACCTGCTACTCTTAAGATTTTGCAAGGGACATCTGTTGTTTTGTCTTATCAGCATAAGTTCCTTTTTCTAGTAATATCACCCTAATTTTGCTTGGGGAAATCAATGCTGTTCCATTCTCAATCTGTGCATTCTGAGGGAGTAAATTCTGCTCCCCAGATCCGGGGGTGAGCATGTGACATAAGCTCCAATTTACAAATGCCCATCCTCAGGCCACAGTTATTGGCTGTGAGTCATTCATGTGACTCCAGCTAATCCAACGAGAGCTTTAACCAAGTTCCTGCAAGAGCCTAGAGAGAGGCATTTGGTCTTTCCTTTAGATCATCATGCCTCCTTGGGGCATCAGGCTCCACACACATAACATCTTAATGGTCACGGAACTAGATGATAAATAGTGGTGGAAAAATGAGCAAAGTTTTGATCATTGTTTAATTTGCTAAAAGAACAGCTCCACCTAAGATTCTGCTTACTGCCAACAGTGACAAAGGAGTTGGAGACACTGCAAATGTGTTTCTGAGAACTCTCTGCAGCAGTTTCAAAAGTGAGACTAAAAACTCCAGGAACGTACTCAGGAAAGCACTTTCTATGACTCTTTAGGATCCCTCTAAGGGAAATCTTTGGATTTTCTCACCTCTGAATTCTTATTATCTAATAGAATGGTTTATACATAGTAGGTACTCAAAAAGTATTTATTGCATGAATATTTAGATGAATGAATCAATGAGTAGTTTCAATTTTAGAACTGGATTTTAGTCAGAAACACTTTCTAAGTTACTTAATATGCGGAACTATTTTATGGAACAGGATGGTCATTTAAAATATATATATATATATATATATATATATATAGAAAGTTGCATTAATTTTGCCCCTTTTCATCACTTATAAAGGAACAAGCCAAATTTTAGTATTTAGCAAAATAAATTGACCAGGAAATGGTAGAATATTTTTATTCACAAACTGGATTTTATATGATTTCCAGATGCTAAAAAGTCTGTCACTATCCAACACTGCCCACAATGTAAGAGGGCAAAGATAATGAAGAGCAAAATGAGAGGGTAAGAGTAGTTTGAGTTTAATGAGCTATTCATTGCATAAAAAACTAATTCAAAATCTGTCCAACAGGTAAAATCTCTAAAGCCAGATATGCAGGAACACAGTATGAACTGAGAGAATTTCAGAAAAATTTTTAGTTTTTATGTATTTCAAGAGCTGTATCTTATTCTTCAGAATTCTAGAAGGAAGCAACTGAACTTGATAAGATATCAAACATGTTTTCTCACCAAGGTGTCTCAAATTACACCAAAGCTTGAAAGGAGGAATCATGAAATGTACAAACTCTTCTCAAAATTAGTAACATTTGCTTTTATTTTAAAAAGGAAGCCTAGGCCAGGAGCCACTAAGCTATGAAATCAAACTAAGAATGACAGGCGTTCCAGTTATTTATTGATGCATAACAACTATCCCAAAACTGAGTGGCATAAAGCAAATACTGTCTTCTTATGCTCACAAATATTGTGCATCAGGAATTCAGACAAGGCACAGTAAGAATGTTTCATCTCTGCCTCCTGATGTCTGGGGTCTCAGCTGGGATCATTCAAATAGCTAGGGGTAACAAGAACAGCTGTGGTCTGGAGTTGTTTGGAGCCTTCCTCTCACATGTCAAGGCCTAGGCTGGCATGATTTGAAGGCTGATCTTAGTCAAGACTGTTTACCAGAGACTAGGCATGGCTTTCTGTGTGCTTGGGCTTCCTCACAGCATGTCAGCTTCAAGGTAGTCAGACTTCTTATTTAAAGGCTGAGAGCTCTAAGGCTGAGTGTGCTGGTGAGCATAGCAGAGGCGAGGCTACATGACTCTTTATGACTCATCCTCAGAAATCACACTACATCACTTCTGTTATACTCTGTTGATCAGGTCATAAGCTCACCCAGATCCAAAAGTTAACAGAGTCCCACCTCTTGATGGGAGGAACATCAAAGAATTTATAGTCATGCTTTGAAATCTCCACAACACAGACTAAGAGTAGACATGTGTGGCATGTTGGGTTTCAGGTTTCTTTAGGATTTTCAAGAAGAAACTTTGAATAAATATTTGGACAGAGACATAAAACCTAGAATTTAGGAGATAGAAGTTTCAGTTTGAAAATGTCAGAGGCACACGTAGAGAGGTTGAGACTGACTATGAACAGTTGAAAAGGCGGGGTGTATGTTATTCATCTAATGGGCTTAGTGGGAAGGGATGGGAAAGAAAAGAGAACAGAGATGTTTGGCCAGGCGTAAAGCATGGAGTAAGAGTACATAGGAGGACAGACAACAAAGGAGGCGGTCACACCTAGAGCTGGTCAAAGATTGCAAGGGATACTAGGACATGTGGGGTCTAGCTAGCTGCAAGTTTTCCAAGGTAAGGAGGTACCACATCTTTAATGGCCAGTGGCAGTTAGCAAGGGATGGAAGTTGGGGTAGAGGGGTTGGGAGAGTATAGCAAACACTATTTCTATGGGCTATCCTCAACCTGCATAAGTGACTTCACAGTGGATGCAAAAGACCTTTTTGATCCTTGATTGATTGTCTCTTACATACACTCCTTCCTTCCCTATGCCAACAGCTCCAGTACCCCAGAGGAACTAATATCACCTTGACCTCCAGTATTACAAGGTGTGATGAAAGTGAAAGTGAAGTCGCTCAGTCATGTCCGACTCTTTGCGACCCCATGGACTGTAGTCTATCAGGCTCCTCCGTCCATAGGATTTTCCAGGCAAGAGTACTGGAGTGGATTTCAATTTCCTCCTCCAGGGGACCTTCCCGACCCAGGAATCGAAGCCGGGTCTCCCGCATTGCAGGCAGACGGTGTGATGAAGTTTACACCAATCAGAATATTCCAGCTGCCTGACTACAGTGATTAGCTCAGATGTAAACATACAACCTAAGCTGGTCTAAACACAGCAATTCTCTAGATTTTGCTGAGAATATTGGGAAAAAATACATGCATTACTACAGCATGTGGCTAAGGAAAACAGGTACGCCAGAAGCTAACGCAAGCCGTCTTTTTAATATGAAGTTTTAGAATAAAACTTGTCACAGTGGAAGGCAGACCAGAAAGAGAAAAATAGGAACTTGACATGTTTGAGCTGTTGGATCAACTGTCATCTGAAGTAAGTCTTTATCTGGATTTTTTTTATACATAGACTTGAATATTATACAAGTTAACTTAGTAAGTATTTTACTATTTTTGACAAAAAATTATTTGAAATAAAATACAGAGAGATTCTGACTTCTGGTAGTACTAAACTGATTATACAGATGTGGAAGAGAGATTATGGGCTAGAGTTCTTGTGTATGAAGAATCCTGAGAATGGGTGATTAGACCCTTTGCATTGGTTTGCTTAGACTACTATCTCATAGTCCAAGTAGAATTTTTAGGATATTATTTGTGTGACCATAATTGGGGTCGCAAAGAGTTGGATACAATTTAGCAACTGAATAACAATTAGGTATCAAATAGCTTTGTCAGTTAGGATGATACTTTCAAAAAGTTTCTTACGAGAGAGAGCAATAAGTCCTTAAAATCAGTGATTTGGTGAATTCAATCTTTATCACTTGCCATCATGAGCTATGCTTTCTCCTTGAAGTCATATTCTACACAAAGCTGATTATCAAGCCACTGACATTTATGAACTCATTCCCTTGACATTTATAAACTTCTTCCATTTTGACATTTCTAAACTAATTGTTTACAAATGTGTTAATTAGTTAACAGGAATCTACTGTTCAATGAAAAAAAATTAAACATTATTCAGTTCAGTTCAGTTCAGTCACTCAGTCATGTCTGACTCTTTGAGACCCCATGAATCGCAGCATGCCAGGCCTCCCTGGCTATCACCATCTCCCAGAGTTCACTCAGACTCATGTCCATTGAGTCCATGATGCCATCCAGCCATCTCATCCTCTGTCATCCCCTTCTCCTCCTGCCCCCAATCCCTCCCAGCATCTTTTCCAATGAGTCAACTCTTCGCATGAGGTGGCCAAAGTACTAGAGCTTCAGTTTGAGCATCATTCCTTCCAAAGAAATCCCAGGGTTGATCTCCTTCAGAATGGACTGGTTGGATCTCCTTGCTGTCCAAGGGACTCTCAAGAGTCTTCTCCAACACCACAGTTCAAAAGCATCAATTCTTCGGTGCTCAGCCTTCTTCACAGTCCAACTCTCACATCCATACATGACCACAGGAAAACCATAGCCTTGACTAGACGGACCTTAGTAGGCAAAGTAATGTCTCTGCTTTTGAATATACTATCTAGGTTGGTCATAACTTTTCTTCCAAGAAGTAAGCGTCTTTTAATTTCATGGCTGCAGTCACCATCTGCAGTGATTTTGGAGCCCACAAAAATAAAGTCTGACACTGTTTTCACTGTTTCCCCATCTATTTCCCATGAAGTGATGGGACCAGATGCCATGATCTTCATTTTCTGAATGTTGAGCTTTAAGCCAACTTTTTCACTCTCCTCTTTCACTTTCAACAAGAGGCTTTTTAGCTCCTCTTCACTTTCTGCCATAAGGGTGGTGTCATCTGAATATCTGAGGTTATTGATATTTCTCCCGGCAATCTTGATTCCAGCTTGTGTTCCTCCATAAACTATTTCCTCCATAAAGTAGAAGGTGTACTCAAGAATACCAGTTAGTACTAACAAACTATTTAGTGGGCCAGAAAACATTCTTTTCAGGAAAGAGGGCAGAACACACACTAGTTCTAACTTTCACAAGCTAATCTACTGGACCAGGGGTCATCAGACTTGGTCTGTGACCTCTTTTTGTAAATAAAATTTTATTAAGACATAGCTGTGTTCCTTCATTTACATATGTTTATGACCTCTTTCGTGGAACCATAGCAGAGCTGAGTGGTTAAGAAAGAGTAAATGGCTTGCAAAGCCAAAGACATTTACTGTCTGTCTTTCCCCAGAAAAAACCTTGTGGATACCTAGGGCTAAATTATGAGTGCCTTGAAGGTAGAATGCAGTGATTTTCATCTTTATATAACAATCCCTACTGTTCATTGGATGCTTGCTATGTGTCAATCACGGTTACTGTGCTCATCATTTTAAATCCTGAACAAATCTATGAGGTTATATGTTCTATTTTGGTTCTATAGAACTCAGAGAGGTGAACAATTTTCTTGAGGACACACAGCCAGTAAGTCCCAGACATATGAGTCAAACCAAGATCTGTCTATCTGACCCAAAATTCGTGCTCTTAACATCACATATCCTGTACTGCCTTTCCACCTGTCTACCAGTTCCAGTTCCATAAAAGTTACTCAATACTTGATGTTGAATTGAAATGGAATCAGAATTACTTTTTTAAAGATATCTCTTATTTTATTTAAACCTTGATAGATCACCTAATAGCACCCACCAGGGTTGCTTCACTAAATGAATTGGCCTAAATGGCCTGGAGAAAATTGACAGGAAGGAAGAGTTTAATTTTCCCTTTTTCACATAGACTTTTTCTTCAGTTTTGGTTTTAAACAGGAAGAACTAACAAATCAATGAACTTGACAAGAAAGAAGAAACAAACTGATTTGTTGCTACTTGGATGATATACTTGATTTATGAAAGACAGGGTGGAAAGGCCCACCAATCGCTTCAAATGGGATAACTTCCAATTTTCTTGCCGCCCTTGTACTGGGCTTATCTGAACCACCACTGCTCAAGGTTCTACACAGGTGAAGACCTGGTTATGTTTCTAATGACTGATCAACAGCTGCAGTGCTTTTCATCTATTTTTATCCAGCATATGGACTGTTGAAGCATATGGATTGCTATATCATGACTGCAATTATTTCTCTCTCTTCCCACTTTTCTCATTCTGTGCCTTTTCAAATGTGATCTTTAGAGATAAAACTAGTGCCTCCACCACAGACAACATATAGAGGGTTTTCCTCTATATTGCAAGGGTTGGAAAGATAGAGGGTTGCCCAGTAATGATGGGGAAGATGCTGCCTCATATAACCAACAGATGATTGTTGCTATGTATTCTCTGCATGGATTTTATCTTGCTTAATATTATAGAATACTATTGTTCTTTAAGAAAGTATAAAGCTCTGGGCTGAAGGACTCAAAATTGCTAATGAAAGTTTTAGTGGAAACCACTACTCCATATGCACCACAGTCCCATTTTCAATAGAATATTTTCTGTTATTAAGGATGCAGGGGTATTGTCAGAGGTGCCTCAGAGAGTTGGGGTGCTGCTGGAAGAAAGTTCTGGGAAGCCAATGAGAAGACAGCTGCAGAGGTTTCATGTCTCCGGGTGTTTTGGTGTCACTGTCAATCTCTGCTTAGTCTAAGCTAACATATTTGTTCTTTTTACTTATTTTGGTCCAAAGGCAGATGTTAGCACTAGTGGTTGCAAAGTGTTCAGTTCCCCAAGAAAAGCTTATTTCAGAGATTCATCTTAGAAACAATTTTCTTCAGCTGTCATTGTTCTCTCCTCGACAATTTCAAATAAATGTAGTTGAGCTTTTAGTCTCCATTTTTGGGAAATAAAAACATTTTTCTACTAGGCAAAAGTTCCAGAAATTACAGTGGGTATCACTACTAAAATTTCCCATCTTCTGTAGGTCTTCTCCAATAAGTTCAGTTAGCCTCAATCTCTTCTCTTCCAAGATGACCTAGACCATTTAATTTTAACATCTTTACTTCTCAAACTATTGTTCTTGGAACACCAGCATCAGAAATACCTGGGGGAGTATGATGCAGTAATGATGGCTAGACCGTATGTTAGTTGTCCTGCATCAGAATATCCGGGGTGGGGTTCAAGTATATTTAACAAGTTCCCAGGTGATTCTTCTACTAAAGATGGAGAATGATGGTCATGCTGCATCTCTTTAGACAATGGGTGATTCCCAGATTAGTCCCTTACATGTCTTACAGGCAGAAATGGCGTAGTGAAGCTGTGTCCAACATAAGAGCAACTGGCAAAAGGGAAGGAGGATGAAATCAAGATTTACACCATGGCATAATGTTGTGTCCACCAGAGAAAGAGGTGTTTTGATCCTAATTTGCACAAATGTCCCCTGTGCTCACTGGCTGCCCACAAGGCTACATATGCTGGGAAGGGGCATCTTTTTCTAATTCACACAAGGGCATTGTGTGGGCTGGCAGTGCCCTACTTGTAGGTCTTTATATAAGGCCCATGAGACAAGCATCATGGGGTAAACTCTTTGTCCCCTCTCCCACGGTATATCACATGCCATTAAAATTCAGTATTTATATCAACAGAATCAAAATGAAAATGCTAATGTATATTAATACTAAAGGAAAGAAAGACAGTTTTATCACTCAAATAACAATAGTCTCCTTCATTCCTTTCCTTCCCTGAATTCAGCAAAATCAGCAAAATTTTCCATTGCAGACCACAAATTGAACATACAGTCTGTGTGGGGGGCAAAATGAAACTCTTCTCTTCCTTCCTAGTGGAAATAAAACTCTTTGGCAGTAATTCTTGGATTGTTTTCTTTGGAAATTGCATTCATGTGATTTTTCAAGATGTTTCCCGGGCTTTGTTGAAATTTGATCCATTTAACAAGAAACACATAACTCAATTCATGTTAAAATTCTCAGAGTTACTTAAGAATAATTATGAGTTGTCCATGTGTGCTAGAAAAATAGTCCAGACTTCCTTAAGAATGGGAAGATTATTTGTCTCTCTGGGGTAACGTTTCTCCTGGTTAAGCATGCCCAATACAAGAGTTTGCTCAAGAGGTGGCCCCAAATTCTTCACTGAAAAGCAGCAGACAGGCTCCAATAGTTTCACCTCAAAGCCATCCTCAGAAGTGATTTATCACATATGAACCAAGACTCTCTATGAACTTCTACAGAAGTGACAACAAAATTCTCACACACCTAAAGAGAAAGAGACTTGGACCAAACTTAGATGTAATGGTTGGATTTGGTTTAAAACGTGCATTTCCTGAGCTTCCTTTGTGGGATAACCTTTCCTTCACTTGTACCCTTCTCTCTACTAAACCCCCTAAACCACAGCTAAATGAAACAAAGCCCCACAAATCTCCCTTGTACTCATGCAACTCCACTAACACAGAAATGGATCTTCCTGAGATTTCACAGATTCCTGGGTGGCAAAGGAAATGGAGGAATGGGATCCCAGTCCAGAGATCTGCCAGCCTGTCCTGTTGCTCATGTTCAAAGAGAGGGCTGATCCCTACTCATCCCTTTCTTAATGGAGCCTCTTCTGGTTGGTTGAAGGCAAAAGAAACCCATTGACTATAAAGGTACAGGAGTGTCTCCCAGAAGCTGAAATCCTCAAAAGAACTGGAGCTGGTACTCAGAGTTTACTAGGACACTATCTCCCCCACCACCTGTTTCCCTTTTTTCTCCCACTCAGTGTACCCTGTCCCTCTACCTGGATCTCCATGGTGAGTGCAGCTTTCTCCAGCTTAAATCTCCTCTGTATAAGAGATCCACCCTGATCTGCTTTTCTTCATCCCACTTCCAAACTCTGGAGGATGGGAAACCAACTGGCCTGGGATTTCTCTGGAAGGAAGGATGCTAAAGCTGAAGCTCCAGTACTTTGGCCACCTCATGCAAAGAATTGACTCACTGGAAAAGACCCTGATGCTGGGAAGGATTGGGGGCAGGAGGAGAAGGGGACGACCGAGGATGAGATGGCTGGATGGCATCACGGACTCGATGGATGTGAGTCTGAGTGAACTCCGGGAGTTGGTGATGGACAGGGAGGCCTGGCGTGCTGCGATTCATGGGGTTGCAAAGAGTGGGACACGACTGAGCAACTGAACTGAACTGAGCTTTCCTAGTCCTGTTGTTTATGGCAAGGAACAGAGTCTGGCTGAACCAACATGGGTTCAAAAAGATCATCCCTCTGTGTCCTTCTGGATTGTGAGGAGGAATATCCCAGAGAAAGCAAACCACAGAAAATCTAAAAGGGATCCTCTGGGATCTTTTCACCTGTGATCCTACAAACAGAGGAGAGCTTTATCTCAACCACCTATTCACAGCAGAATCTGACCGACAAGATTACTGACCAACAATAATCCTTCATCCCTGCCTAAATTCTTCCAGGGATAAAAAATTTTCCCCTCCTGAGGCAGTCAGTACTATTAAAATTTCTTTCTTGGCTTATAGGAGAAATTCTACCAGCAATGCCCACACATAGATACTAGTTCTAACTATTTAAGCAGCATACTCACAGTGGAGATTCCAAGTAGAGAGATGGTGCAAAGTGGGAGAAACAAGGGAGACAGGTGGTGGGGAGATTCCACTGTGGGCTGGAAGACTCTAAGTACCAGCTCCAGTTCCTTCTGAGGATTTCAGCTTCTGGGAGACTCCCTTGTAAACATGCATGTATCTTTAACTTTCCCATGAAATATATACATGTACATTGGTTTTCTTTTTAATTAAAGAGCTTGAATAAAAGTCAGTAAGAAGGAGGAAGGTGTAAGAGAAACAGCTTCGACTCTGACGTGGATACACTGCTAATTTTCAAGTAACCACAGACTAGCTGTGCAACTTTCAACAGTGATTCAAAGTCTATTTCCTCAACTGTAAAGTAGCCATAGTATCATGAGATTAAATAAAGTGTGTACAGCATTCAGCTGAATGCCTGGCAGAGATCTGAAGTTTGATTTGTCTTTGTTGTTATTTTATTTTAGTATTAATTACTTATACAAATACCATTAAATCATACATTTCTGAGCCTTGTATCATTCTGCAACTGCTATTTCTCCATTAAGCAGATAGATGTTCCTCAAAAGGTCTTGCACGTGACAATGAGTAAGGTAACAGTGACAGTCCCAGAGTGTTCTTTCTTACAGTTTGGAACTTATTTCTGGTGATGAGGCTGGAGAAACATTTGAAGACGGGCTGACAAAGGGTGGTTGCTATTCTATTTGTTATTCAAGCATGAAGCTAAAGGCTTCTTGCTTAAGCTGTAGAAATGGGGAGTGAATGGAGAGATTTCTGCATGTGTAGTTTACAGAGTTGAGATACAGAAGTTGACATTTTTATGACTTTCATAATCTTTTAAGTAAGTGGTGTAGCCAGAGTCGAGGTGCTCTGAGCCCACTGCCACCTCCTGGGTTTAGTGTAAGGTGTGGAGAGAGAGGGGAAAGCAGCTGAAGCGATTGAAACTATCTGAGGATGCATTTGCTATACCCTTACCCTGAGGAACTGAGGACAGCCACAGGGGTCAGGCTCACTAATGCACGGGAATAGCAGTACTCTTCAGACCATGGGTACCTTCAAAGCAAGGGATACTGAGGAAGTAGTGAGGTAACACCTAGCTAGAAGAACTATCACTTCATTTCCTCCTTCCTACAAATAATCTGCCTTATATTTTGAGCAGCAGAGCAAAATAAAATTGAATGGGCATCTTTAGGCAGAACTTCTTCAATATTCTTAATTCAGAGGGCTTGGGAACCAAGCCTGGGCCATGTATACAACATTGATGGCCTCCATAATACTTGCTGCTAAGCCAGCACTTACCAGACGTATCCTGAAATCCTGCTGATGCCTAGTGAGAAGATACAGAAAGGATGGAAGAGAGGATTGCGAAGGATGTCACATGCTCAGGATGGCCATTTACTGAAACCTCTGTGAACATCTCTGTGAAGCACCATCTCTAATGTAACAAACATTTACCAAGCACCTACTATGTGCTCTGTATGTGGCACAAGTGCCTTTATGCAGGAGAGTAGAAGGTACCCAAGGATACCAAGAGTGTAAAATGTACCCAGATTTTACCTGGGAGCAGGAAGACTGGGCAAGTGTTTTCAGAAATGGTGACTTGCAAGATGTACCTTAAACTATGGTACATGTATCTAAGAATAAATAGTTGTATGACAGATATACAAGGTGTAACGCACATGTGTATATATGTACACACACACACACACACACACACACGTATTTATACATTTTGGAGAAGGAAATGATAACCCACTCCAGTACTCTTGCCTGGGAAATCCCATGGCCAGAGGAGCCTGGGGGGCTACAGTCCAGAGGGTCGTAAAAGTTGGACATGATTGAGCAACTAAACCATCTATTTTTGTAGATGACTACAATAAAACAAATATAAATACAAATTTAATACAGATATTGTTTAACCCTTTTCACTTTGTCTTCCATTTATGCCTACTACATTTATCTGCATTTTGCTATGTAATTAGAAAAAAAAAAACAAGAGGAAATATATTAACAAGTTGATCAGGGGTAGTAATTATGAGAATTATTTTTACCTATTTCTATCCTGTTATAATTTTCAAAATATCAGACTAAAAATGACTACATTTTATGTATTTTTAAAAATAGACTCTCACCTACATGGGCAATTAACTTTAGAGAAGAGTGCCAAGATAATTAAATGGGGAAAAGATAATCTTTTCAGCAAATGGTGCTGGGAAAACTGGATAGCCATATGCAAAAGAATGAAGTTGGACCCTGACTTCACACTGTATACAAAAATTCACTCCAAATGGATCAAAGACCTAAACATAAGATGCGAGGCGAATACAGTATTGTAAAGCAAAACAAACTAAAAAATAAAAATTAATTAAAAAAAATAAAATAAAATAAAACTCTTAAAAGAAAGTATAAAGGGAAATCTTCATGAATTGAATTTGTTAATGATTATTTGGATATGAAATCAAAAATGCAAAGAAAAGAAAAAAGATAAATCGGACTTCATCAAAATTAAAAATATACATCAAAGGACACTATCATGACAGTTAAAAGGCAATCCTTAGAATAGGAGAAAGTGAAGTCGCTCCGTCATGTCCGACTTTTTGTGACCCCGTGGACTGTAGCCCACCAGGCTCCTCTGTCCATGGGATTCTCCAGGCAAGAATACTGGAGTGGGTTGCCATTTCCTTCTCCAGGGGATCTTCCCGACCCAGGGATTGAACCTAGGTCTCCTGCATTGCAGGCAGATGCTTTAACCTCTGAGCCACCAGGGAAACCCCTCTAGAATAGGAGAGAATATTTGCAAATCATGTATCTGATAATGTATTACTGTAATGTCCAGAATATAAAAAGAGCTTCTACAACTCAACAACAACAAAATCAACAACCAAAACAAAGAGAATATGGCATGTACATACAACAGGCCATTATTCAGCCATTAAAATAAATGAAAGCCTGATAAATGCTATAGAATGGGTGAACTTTGAAAACACCATGCTAAGTAAAATGAGCCAGATACAGAGGACAACTATCATATGCTTCCACTTATACGAGGTACCAAATAAGCAAACTCATAAAGAGAGAAGAAATAATAGAAGCTACCAGGGACTGAGGAAAGGGGAAGTGGGAGTTATTGTTCCACAGACACAGAGTTTATATTTGGGATGGGCTTCCCTGGTGAAAAGATCCCCTGGAGAAGGTAATGGGTATCCACTCTAGTATTCTTGCCTCGGGAATTCCATGGACAAAGGAGCCTGGTGGGCTACAGTCCATGATGTCACAAAGAGTCAGACACAACTGAGTGACTAACACTTTTTTTTTTCTTTACTTATATTTGGGATAATATGAAAGGATAATATTTGGGGAATATGGAAATAGACAGTGGTGATGGCTTAAAAAAATAAAAAAGATTCTTCCATAGGAAGGGAAGGGCACTCCAAGCATAGGAAAAGGGTGTGCAAACGTATGGAGGTATGATTCCCTCAGGTTTGGGGAGTCCAGTAAGACTGCAATATCAGTTGTATAGGGTAGAAAGGTTGAGGTCTAATCTTGATTGGGAAGGTCCTTGAGCACCAGTCAAAGAGAAGAAGCAACTTGAAAACATAACAGGGCTTCTAGGCTCATGTTTACATGCCCTGCTGTATTAGGGTTTTCCAGAAAAACAAAACCAATAAGATGTTTATGTGTGTGTGTATGCATATATATATATAATATATATAATATATATATTATATATATATATATATAGAGAGAGAGAGATTTATTATAAAGGTACTGGCTCACATAAGTATGGGGAATGCAAGTCCTAACATCTGGAGGATTGGTCGGTAAGCAGGAGAAAGGCCATGTGATCAGAAAGAGAGGAACCAGAATATTTGTCAATAGCCCTAAATACTATCATTGAAAGTTCTGTACCCAATTTCACTGAAGATGTGGAGTTTTCCCCAACCACCAAGAAATTCCCCAATTCCAGCTGGGTGTTCTGCAATTCAATTCAGAACTGAACATATCTACCCAGAGCTAGCATCAGATCCCATATGATAAGGTCTCAGTCCCACAAGATTGAGTATAAGTTCAGGCTTGTACCTGCACTCCTGATCAACTGACTATAAATCAGAGACCCCACATTCCTCCCTCTCTGTCTGGTTTGATTAATTTTCTAGAGTGACTCACAGAATTCGGGAAATCCATTTACTCAGTTTATTATGAAAGGATATAACTCAGTAACATCGCTATGGAAGAGATGCATGGGACAAAGTATGAGGAAAGGGCAAAGAGCTTCTATGCCCTCTGCAGGCATGCTACTCTCTCAGCATCTCCATGTGTTCATCAACCTAGAAGCTCTCCAGGTTTTATTACATAGGCATGATTGATTAAATCACTGGCATTGGCCATTGGCCAATTCATTCCTCCAGCCCCTCTCCCCTCCCTAGAACTCAGGGATGTGAGACTGAAAGTTTCAACCCTCTAATCACTGGTTCTGTCAGACCTCTCCACCATGACCCACCCATCTTGGGTTGCCTCGCGGACTTCGTTTCATTGAGTTAGACAAGGCTGTGCTCCTAGTGTGATTAGATTGACTAGTTTTCCCTAACAGAAGCAGAAGATATTAAGAAGAGGTAGCAAGAATACACAGAAGAACTGTACAAAAAAGATCTTCACGACCCGGATAATCACAATGGTGTGATCATTCATCTAAAGCCAGACATCCTGGAATGTGAAGTCAAGTGGGCCTTAGAAAGCATCGCTATGAACAAAGGTAGTGGAGGTGATCGAATTCCAGTTGAGCTGTTTCACATCCTGAAAGATGATGCTGTGAAAGTGCTGCATTCAATATGCCAGCAAATTTGGAAAACTCAGCAGTGGCCACAGGATTGGAAAAGGTCAGTTTTCATTTCAATCCCAAAGAAAGGCAATGCCAATGAACGCTCAAACTACCACACAATTGCACTCATCTCATGCACTAGTAAAGTAATGCTCAAAATTCTTCAAGCCAGGCTTCAACAATATGTGAACTATGAACTTCCTGATGTTCAAGCTGGTTTTAGAAAAGGCAGAGGAACCAGAGATCAAATTGCCAACATCTGCTGGATCATGGAAAAAGCAAGAGAGTTCCAAAAAAACATCTATTTCTGTTTTATTGACTATGCCAAAGCCTTTGACTGTGTGGATCACAATAAACTTTGGAAAATTCTGAAAGAGATGGGAATACCAGACCACCTAACCTGCCTCTTGAGTAATCTGTATGCAGGTCAGGAGGTAACAGTTAGAACTGGACATGGAACAACAGACTGGTTCCAACTAGGAAAAGGAGTGAGTCAAGGCTGTATATTGTCACCCTGCTTATTTAACTTATATGCAGAGTACATCATGAGAAACGCTGGACTGGAAGAAACACAAGCTGGAATCAAGATTGCTGGGAGAAATATCAGTCACCTCAGATATGCAGATGACACCACCCTTATGGCAGAAAGTGAACAGGAACTAAAAAGCTTCTTGATGAACGTGAAAGAGGAGAGTGAAAAAGTTGGCTTAAAGCTCAACATTCAGAAAATGAAGATCATGGCATCCAGTCCCATCACTTCATGGGAAATAGATGGGGAAACAGTGGAAACAGTGTCAGACTTTATTTTTGGGTCACCCTGCTTATTTAACGTATATGCAGAGTACATCATGAGAAACGCTGGATTGGAAGAAACACAAGCTGGAATCAAGATTGCTGGGAGAAATATCAGTCACCTAGATATGCAGATGACACCACCCTTATGGCAGAAAGTGAAGAAAAACTAAAAAGCCTCTTGATGAAAGTGAAAGAGGAGAGTGAAAAAGTTGGCTGAAAGCTCAACATTCAGAAAACGAAGATCATAGCCATCTGGTCCCATCACTTCATGGGAAATAGATAGGCAAACAGTGGAAACAGTGTCAGAATTTATTTTTTTGGGCTCCCAGATCACTGCAGATGGTGACTGCAGCCATGATATTAAGACGCTTACTCCTTGGAAGAAAAGTTATGACCAATCTAGATGGCATATTCAAAAACAGAGACATTACTTTGCCGACTAAGGTCTGTCTAGTCAAGTCTATGGTTTTTCCAGTAGTCATGTATAGATGTGAGAGTAGGACTGTGAAGAAGCTTGAGCACTGAAGAACTGATGCTTTTGAACTGTGGTGTTGGAGAAGACTCTTGAGAGTCCCTTGGACTGCAAGGAGATCCAACCAGTCCATTCTGAAGGAGATCAGCCCTGGGATTTCTTTGGAAGGAATGATGCTAAAGCTGAAGCTCCAGTACTTTGGCCACCTCATGCAAAGAGTTGACTCATTGGAAAAGACTCTGATGCTGGGAGGGATTGGGGGCAGGAGGAGAAGCGGACGACCGAGGATGAGATGGCTGGATGGCATCACTGACTCGATGGATGTCAGTCTGAGTGAACTCCAGGAGTTGGTGATGGACAGGAAGGCCTGGCGTGCTGTGATTCATGGGGTCGCAAAGAGTCAGACACGACTGAGCGACTGAACTAACTGAACTGACCATTCATTGGTTACCAATTCCAGGAAAGGACTCTGCCCATTGCCTCTTGGCATCAAAATCGCCAAGAAGAACACAGTACAGTCAAGAACTGAGTAAAACAATGCTTTACTTACAGACAACAGCAATATCAGCTTCTGCGATGAGCATCAGTCATTCCCTGTGGCCAATGTAGGGCAATTTGTGCCATCATAGAAAGACCTTTGTGCCCTCCTGGTAGAGAACAGATATGATAGTGACCAGGGGTTGACCTGGGGTTGACCAGGTGCCACATGAAGCACAGACTTCAAGAAAAGACAAATGAGCATTCTTTGAGCCTGAAACAGGAAAGATATTCTTACCCAAGTTGAAAAGCCTGACACAGGATATGTGGACTATTTTCATCTTGGTAGGGAAGTATTGCAAGCCGAGAGCCCACTTTTGGATGAGTGTTGGGGGTGGGGGTAGGGGGTAGAAAGATTGGGTGTGTGAGACAGCCTTCCCCAACAATCCACTTCCCAGTAGGCTATATGAGTAAAGGGATTTGAAATGGCATAACCTTGAGGTGAAAGAGTGAAGGTGTATTTCATGTCAGATGAAAATGAAATACTGAAATACTTCGCATTATCCAGCTAATTCCTGTGAGGTGGTAGGTTTCTTGCAGACATGGATGCAAGAATTTCTCACATCCCTGTATGACACGTCTAGGTAAAAGGACTTTGCTGTTATTTTTGCGTGAAAGAACCTCTATTTCTCTACCCTCAGTTCTGAACTGGCCTTGTAACTTGCATTGACCAATAGAATGCAATAAAGTGATCCTGTGAGAATGCCAAATGTTGACTTCAAGAGGCCTGGAAGCTTCTGCTCCCACAATCTTTCTATCTAGTATGACTTGCGAAGAAGCCATTAAAAAATTGTCCCAAGGGCTATGATCACCTTTCGTTTTGCTGTTTTGGAGGAAAGGGGCAGCTCCAGGGCTTTCTCTTGTCCTGCACTCCTATCATAATAGCTCTCATTTCACACATAGGGAGGCAATGTTGAGATTTTTCGGTGGCCAGAAATGCTTAATTTCAACTCTGCATTCGGGATCTGAGAAGATAACCACAGAGAAGGCCTGCAGACCTACTGGGTGCTTTGGGAGATGAAATCAAGCTTGTAAAATTGTCAACACAGAAGTGACATCTGTCATCTCCATTCGCATGCCTAACTACAAGGGGGCTGGGACACACGCAGAACACAGATATTTGTTGAGTAGAAAATTCTCTGTCTCAACTGTCAAGACCTTTTGTTGGAAAACAAGAAACTGATTTCAGTATTATTCTTCTGTAGGTAACTTTTTTGGTTTTGTTTTATTTTGTTAGATGTTTTATGGTATATTTTCCTTATCTTTGTTGTTTAAATGTTTCCCAAGGTGAATGTAAGTATAGATTTATTTTCATTGATTTTCCTGGGAACATAACCTGCTACCATAAGTCTCTGACTATTTCTTACCTGATTGTTTTCTGAAAGTCACTATCTCTGGATGGTGGTGTCAGTGTTAGTAGTGAAAAGAAGATGGAAAAAACCAAAGGGCAGAGGCGAGGAAGTATTTACTTTGTACAGATCAAAGCAGCAGAACAGAAGAAGAATAATACTTTCTTTTGGTTGGCTCAGACCTAGAATTCTCAGTCCATTGACACAGTGGGAAAGTTATCTTTCTGCTTTTTTTAAGTAGCAAGGCAAAATCTAAGTATGCTATGACATCAAGCCAGATTGGGGTTTTTAAATTTTGGTTCTACCTGCCTTATAGGAAGGAAAGATTTTCAGAGTTTCCATCTTCAAGTTATTTGTGCTTTTCAGCACTATAAGGAGCTGTCATGTTTTCTTTCCCCACATTTTCTTCAGTTTTGTGGAAGGCTGGAAGAGACTGCACAGACACATTTCTTTTGATCATAGAGCACAGCATCCTGATTTAATATATTGTTGATCACACTGCATACTCAACACAGAGGGTACACTGGCACTTACAGAATATGAGTATTAGAGTGGTCAAAGTATCCTGCTCTGTGTTGGTGGAAGTTTCACTAAATCTCAGAATGTACTCAATGTTTGCTGGCTCTCCTAAGCCTTCTGTAATATGTAGGATGTCCCAAAGCCTCTTTAGAAATACCAGTTTACAACTGTACTCTCTTTCCTGCCTATATGTTTCCCAGTCCAGTCTTGAATCCTACATGTCACGGAAACTCACTGGCACAACATCCAACAGAAAAAAAAGAAATGAAAAGAAAACGAGTTCTTCAAACTGCATGTTTCTATTTAAAGAGTTTGGAGGATATACTTCCTTACTGAGAAAGAAAATGCATATCCAGCAAAGCAGTTCCCGACCTGTGTATTTTCTTTTTCTGTCCTCCCTATAGCCTATCTATTTTCTCATTTGAGCAATTCACAGAGAATAAAGAGAGCCCAGAGACAGAAGCCACCATAGGCTAAGGCAGAATGAACCATGAAGATGTGTTCTGTTGTACAGCTATCAGACTCCAGAGCTGTCCACTGGCTCCTAGCACACCAACATGAACATTTTCATATGAATAACACCTGAATAGACATTGGAAATAGTCAAACTATCACCTACTGAGAAAGTCTAAGAAATTAACTACAATAATTTTTAAATAATTTTAAAGTATGTGCAAATGAAGTGAGATAACAAAAAATAATTGGCTAAAATTATGTATAAATACTTTTACAAGCACCAGTGAATGGAGTAAGATAGTTTTTCTTTCAATTTATAAAAGAGAAAAATTATTACCTATATAGCAAATCCAAAAGAAATTGCTAAAAATATTTTTACAAAGAGACTTTAATGAGGTGATTTGAAATAAAACAGGTTATCAGTTTAGTTCAGTCGCTCAGTCGTGTCCGACTCTTTGCGACCCCATGAACCGCAGCACACCAGGCCTCCTTGTCCATCACCAACTCCCGGAGCTCACTCAGACTCACGTCCATCGAGTCGATGATGCAGGTATACACAAAACCAAAATACTTTCTATGCACCTACAATAATTAGTTATTGAACATTATGGCAAAAAAGCCCAGATAAATTCACACAGTTAAATATACTTGTTTACCTCCACTTTCTCTCAAAATGGAAGTAATTTAAAAGTTTAGGGCATTAACTTGTAAGGACAAAAGGAATGAGACTAATGAGAAGTGGAAGCAGACAAAGAAAACCACAGAATTTTAGGACTCAAGGAGTAGGTGATTCAGTCAAGAAAAGACAAAAAGCAAAGTGCCTCTATGCAGAGAAGCCAAGAAACGAGGCCTGAAACTCCCTAAGGTCAGCCAGGACTGGAGGCCTCGGGGGCCTCTACAGTCGAGGGAGATGATAACAGATCTGACAGAGCTTCTATTTAAAAAAAATGGTGAAGTCCTGTATGTCTGCTCCATCCTCATATGCACATGAGACACGCTTTAATATGAAAATGGACCCAGGAAAACAAAGCGGAGGCAGACAGGTAAAGATATTTTCAAAGGAAATATTAATATCAATATCTTTAGAGAAACTTTTTAGAAACTTAATGTATCCTTTAAAATGAAGAGGATGATGTTCAGAAACACTCATGGAAAGTTAAAGTACAATAAATGAAAATCAAACAGAAGAATAGAAAGATAAATTTGAGGAGCACTGTCATAAAAATAAGGTAGAAGGAAAAATAGTTTTAAGTAGATTATTTTGTTAAAAGTCTATGACATATACAATTTGAGAAAGAAAGCAGATAAAATAGAAATGGAAGAGGGAAAACTAGGAGGAACTACATAAAATTTCCAGGTAGAAAAGACCCACCTAATACACAGCACAATGAATGAGAAAAATTGTACTGAGGTAGATTATCATACCAGACCCTGATGCTGGGAAAGATTAAAGGCAGGAGGCGAAGAGGACGACAGAGGATGAGATGGTTGGATGGCATTACCCCAACTCAATGGACATGAGTTTGAGCAAGCTCTGGGAGTTGGTGATGGACAGGGAACCCTGACATGCTGCAGCCCATGGGGTTGCAAAGGGTCAAACACAACTGAGCAACTGAACATTATCATAAAATTGGGCTTTCTTGGTGGCTCAGGGACTTCCTTGGTAGCTCAGCTGGTAAAGAATCCACCTGCAATGCAGAAGACTTGGTTTGATTCTTGGGTCAGGAAGATCCCCTGGAGAAGGGATAGGCTATCCACTCCAGTATTCTTGGGCTTCCTTGGTGGCTCAGACTGTGAAAGAATCAGACTGTAAAGGAATCCACCTGCAATGCAGGAGACCTGGGTTCCATCCCTGGGCTGGAAGATCCCCTGGAGGAGGGCATGACAACCCACTAGAGATTCTTGCCCAGAGAATTCCATGGACAGAGGAGCCTGGTGGCCTACAGTCTATGGGGTTGCAAAGAGTCAGACATGACTGAGTGACTAACATTTTCACTTTCACTTTTCAATACACAACACAATGAATGAGAAGAATTGTACCAAGGTACATATCATAAAATTTCAGAATATCTGAAGGGTGATAGCTGTAAATCCAAAAATTTTCAGAAAGGAAACAGTATGTCATCTGCAAAAGAATGAGAGTAAAAATAGCATCACTTAATATTTTACTACAGCTATAATTTGTTTCCATTGGAATGGATCAACCTCTCAACATTAGGGCTACCTGAAAGAAGGATACATAAGACTCAATAATCTTTTCAACTTCTTGTGAGAATAATTACTTCAAAATAAAAAGTTTTAAGAATCCCGTCAGACATTTCAACAACACTGAAAGCCAGAAGACAATGAACTAACTTAGAAATAATTTCCAGTCTAGAATTCTACACCCAAGCGTGAGAATAAAGTAAAGCTATTTTCAGACGTGCAAAATCTCGAACAATTTTACTCCAGTGACTGATTTCTTATATTACTGGAAGATGTCCCTCATGAAATCAAGAGAATAAATCCAGAGTAGAAAAGAAATCCAAGAAACATGTGATCCAGATGAAAGTCTTAGGAAATCCTCACACTGAGGTTGGTGAAGCGGCAGCTCTGGACACGCTACTGCAAAGCCAGTGAGCAGAAATCCAAACTGAGAGGCCAGAAGGCTCCCAGAAGTGACAGCTCAATAAATAAGAAAATAGAACTGATATATTGCCTGATAACGTTTGGACTTTTTGCAAAGAGATGCCTATTTTTGGTAAGAATCTGGGGATAAATTAATAACAAGTGTGTGAAAGAAAATAACCCAAAAAGTAAAATGAATCACTTATTAACTTAAAAATATGATCAAGCCAAGCAATGTACAATGGATGTGTCAATTATAGATAACATTAATAATGTTACAACAATGTAAAGATTTTTGCAGTGGCTAGCAGATTAAGGGAGGTAAATACTTATCTTGCACAATAGGAATCAACATATAATATTTGAAGTTCAAAGATCAAAAACAGCAATCTGAGTATGCCATTTAGAAATGTAGAAGCAAAAGCAAAAATAAAGAGCTAAAATGTTAAAAATGATTTCCACTAGGGTATAAGCATCAGAGCGGCCGCTGGTGGTAAAGAATCTACCTGTCAATGCTGGAGACGTAAGAGATTCAAGTTCAGTCCCTGGGTCAGGAAGATCCCCTGTAGGAGGGCACAGCAGCCTACTCCAGTATTCTTGCCTGGAGAATCCTGCGGACAGAGGAGCCCGGCGGGACAGTCCCACAGGTCTCAAAGAGCTGGACACGACTGAAGTGACTTAGCACATAATAATCAGATTGTAGCAGAATAAAGCAGAGGGCTCTCATTTCTCTTTAAAATCCCTGAAGAACTATTTGACTTTTTAACTTATATAAATGAAATACTTTGAATAAAATTAAATGTGAAATAAAAGATAAAGAAGGCTTAAGTCCCCTTGACAGAATCTGAGCAATATCTAATTCATCCACCCTCATCTTCTCATTTAGTTATGAAAGCAATTTCTTTTAAGATTCAAAATTTCAAAAGCAGTGGGTACAATTTGTAAATGCCACCCAATTTCCACCAAGTCAGATACTAATGGCATTAGTGAAATCTTGGAAGAATCCTTCAGGGCAGGGAGTGGCGAGGGGGGAAGACGCAGGAGTGGAGAACACAGGGCAGATCATTCACATTCTGGACACAGATACCCTTCGCTTACCAGAAGGAGCGAAGCTTCTAACCTAAGGTGTGGGAGTTGCTTTTCAGTAGAATCACAGCTCTTCTATTAATAATAACCTCCTCTTCATCCTTCCCTTTAATAACTTTTTGGGCACCAATACTGAAAATGATTTTCCCGGTAATGCACTTAGTCTAAAATGTACTTGCATGTGGGTATCTGGTTGGCCTAAGAAGATCCATGGAATGAAGGACTTGAGAAATTACAATTTGATTTGTTGGAGGGTTAGTTTGTTTGTTTTAATTCACCATTTCTAACAACGAAAGAATCACAAAAAGCTTACAAATATTTTTAAACTAAAATTTCTCACTAAAATAAGCTCACAAAACAAAATCATGAATTCCTCCTTCTGTCTCAAATATTCAAATTAATTACTTAGAGACTAGCAAAAATGTGGTTAGGGGCCCTAAGGTTAAAATAAAGGAGGAATCTCTTCTCAGGTCTTTCCTGAAGACCTTGTCAGAAATTACAAGCACCTTCACACCTCTCCCACTCCCTATACCATCATGTTATACTGTTTTTCCCAAACATGTACCATCATCTAACATACTATATAGCCCTCCCAGTGACGCAGTGGTAAAGAATCTGCCTATAGTGCAGGAGATGGAGGAGATGTGAGCTCAATTCCTATGTCAGTAAGATCGCCTGGAGTAGGAAATGGCAACCCACTTGCGGCTCCTCTGGTGGCTCAGATGGTAAAGAATCTGCCTGCAGTGCAGGAGACCTGGGTTTGACCCCCGTGTTGGGAAAGATCCCTTGGAGAAGGGAATGGCTACCCAACCCAGTATTCTTGCCTGGAGAAGTCCATGGACAGAGGAGCCTGGCAGGCTGCAGTCCATGGGGTTATAAAGAGTTGGACACAGCTGAGTGCAGCACAGGAGCAATAGCAACACAGTAGACAGTTTACTGATGTATATTTGACTCTTATCCCCCTTCCTCTGCAACAAGAACATAAATTCCATGAAGATGGGAGACTTGTATTATGTTTTCCAGGATGCAGCCCAATGGCTAGAATGATGCCTGGCACACAGCAGAAAATAACTGGTGAATCAACAGGAATCAGGTAGAGGAGGAAAGGAGCCAAGGACAAGCCACACACTCAGTCTATGGATTGGGCCTGGAAAGAACTTTTTTCACATCAAAATTTTAAAATGAAAAAAAAAAAGTGAGACCTATAAAAATGGCTTATAATCCAAGGGACCAACTTTGTAACAGGCATTTTAAATTTTATCATATTTTTATAGATGTATATGCAAAAGTTTCAAAATCAAAACCATGTAAAAAGATAGAAGCAGGGAAATCTTCTTCTAACCCCTTCCCCATTGTCTCCATTCTTCTCACTTATTCCTATTCATTTCCACTCTCCTTAGTTCCTGTGCTTGCTTCTGTGGGTTGCCATTTCCTTCTCCAGGGGATCTTCCTGACCCTGGGATTGAACTCAGGTCTCCCGCATTGCAGGCAGACACTTTAAGCTCTGAGCCACCAGGGAAGCCATACAAATTGCTATTTTTCCTTATTTCAGGAGTACTTTTTTATTTATGTTTTAAAATATTTGTTCTGGTCCATGTTTTGCTTTTCTTCTTCAGGAATTTCAAATATATTCATATTAAATTTCTTTTGTCTATCTCCCAAGGATAAAATTCTCCTCTAACCTTTTAAAATCATTCGTGTTTTCTGCTTCAATTTGTTTGCTTCTACATTAACCCATCTCATTCTTGCCATGCTTTTTTAATGTCTAATTCATTCTTGTGTCTTGTAATTTATTCTCCATTCCTAAAATGATCTCATTTTCTTCTATTTCTTTCCTGAATTCTCTCATTTCCCATTTTTCCTTCTCCGGTTTTTCTGGTCTTGGTTCCCACCTCCTGGTCATATTATCCACCAAATTCTTGTATTATTTCTTTCAGTCTGCCTTCTATAGCTGCAATTACTTCATTACATCTTTCTTATTCAAGTTACACTTAGGTTTCTTCTACCTTGTGACAATATTTTTATGTCATTTTTTTTCCTATGTAAAGTTTTTCTACATATTATTTGTTTATAGTTTTATCATACAGAAACTGGATTTATCCCTTCACATAATTCATTTCCAAAGGAACTGAATTTTTTTAAGCTATTATCAAGAAGTTCTTAGAACAGAGGAGACAGGCCAAGGTATCTGCCTAGGTTTTTTTCCCGACCCCCCCACTGGCTGAGGGATCTCTTTTGTTTCCTTAAAATATAACACCTTTGGGTCTGTGGGGGTGGAAAATGGGGACTTGTTTTTAATGTGTATGGTCCTTCAGTTTTGCAAGATGAAAAGTGTTCTGAGAGTTGTTTGTGCAGCAGTGTAAATACACCTAACACTACTGACTCAATGGAAATGAATCTGAGCAAACTCCAGGAGACAGTGAAGGACAGGGAAGCCTGCAGTCCATGGGGCTGCAAAGAGCTGGACACGACTGAGCAACTGAACAGCTCACTAAAAAATGGTTATGACTGCAAATACTATGTGCATTTTACCACAATTAAAAGGTTCTTTCATTTTAAACCTATATTTATTATACAGTTGAAATATACATTTGCTATATCACCTTTTGAACATATGAATATTACATGTTTCCTGTGTAGCCATGTCAATCTACTTTCACATCCAAGAACCTAACCCAGTTCACAGGGCTTCTCTCATCACTGGCTTCCCTGACTCTCTCCTGGGATGACATTATGAAGGGATACAACTTCTTTTCAAAGGTATTCCTTTTCTTCTAGAAAGGTATGCTCTCTGAGGTCTGCCATTTTAGGAGGTTTCCACAGACTTCCATTTCACTCTTTCTCTGCTTCCCCAAGTACTTGTGACCTATGTAATTCCAATTCTGTCCACAGAAATTTCAATTTGGAAAGGGATAACTCTCATTCAGAAAGTAACTATTTGTAAGTCTAAGACCTATCACTACTGAGTCTTACTTCATATCAGATTCTAGGTGAGCTGAAGTTGAGAGGAGAGTAAGATAATACTAGCCCTTCAACGGGGCTTCCCCAGCGGCTCAGCAGTGAAGAATCTGCTTGCAGTGCAGGAGCCATGGGTTCAATCCCTGGGTCAAGAAGTTCCCCTGGAGGAGGACATGGCAATCCACTCCAGTATTCTTGCCTGGAGAATCCCAGGGGCAGGGGAGCCTGGTAGACTACAGTCCAAAAGATCTCAAAGAGTCAGACACGAGCTGAAGTGACTTGGCATGCACATAAGCAGCTAACTTCAGTAATGCTCTTAGTAAGACACCAATAGGAAAAAAAAAAAAAACCAAGGGGTCAGGATTTTAAAAAAAATAACAGTATAAAGGTGACTAGTGGACTCAAAGTACAAACCTTTCTAAGTATAAAGTGCAAATGTATGTAGTAGTGTGTGTCGAGAGTGATTCAGAGAGAGAGACGATTAAAGGTATAGGGACACTTAGGAGGTTTTATAGTAGTCTTTTCACATAGAGGTAAAGAAGCTGCATGCCAATGCAGGAGACACAAGAGAGGAAGCTTTGATCCCTGAGTCAGGAAGATGCCCTGGAGAAGGAAATGGGAGCCCACTTCAGCATTCTTCCTGAAAAATTCCATAGGCAGAGGAGCCTGGAGGGTTAAAGTCCACAGGGTCACAAAATCAGACACAGCTGAGAATATATGCATAGCGGTCTAGGCAAGAAATGTTGGTGGGCTTATTTGAGAAGCTGACATAGGAGAGTAGCTGACAGATTTAAGATACATGGAAGACAAGGAGTTGAAGAAAGCATCTGACTGTTGTGGGGACATGAGTGTGATGCCATAGACACCAGAGGGGAGGACAGTGAGACAGGAATGCGGTTGCTGTAATGTGGCATTACAGAGTGATAGCAAATAAAAGTTTGCAATTGCATATTGCAGTTACTTTCTAAGGACTTATACTTTCTCTAAAGTTTTCATATTGTATCAGTGGGGAAAAATATATATTATTCATCAGAAACTGTTGAGTCAACTACAAGCTATCTGGGAGCAAAATATGATTAGTGCCATACCTCAAACTATAGTCCAAAATAAATTTCAGGTATATTAAAATGTTTTATATATATATATATATATATATATATATATATAAAATATAGAACAACAACAACAAAAAAAGTTTAAAATGTATATAGTGAATATATTTCATCCTGGCATGGACAGGGAATAGAAGCAAAAGCAGAAGCCATAAAGAATAGTAAATATGACCACATAAAAATGAAATATATATAGTAAGGAAAAGAATATTTAAAAAGTAAAAAATAAACCACTAGGAAAATAATTACATATATATGAAAAAGAGGTGGTATATTAAAATGTTTTATATATATATATATATATATATATATATATATAAAATATAGAACAACAACAACAAAAAAAGTTTAAAATGTATATAGTGAATATATTTCATCCTGGCATGGACAGGGAATAGAAGCAAAAGCAGAAGCCATAAAGAATAGTAAATATGACCACATAAAAATGAAATATATATAGTAAGGAAAAGAATATTTAAAAAGTAAAAAATAAACCACTAGGAAAATAATTACATATATATGAAAAAGAGGTTTAACATCCTGGATTAAAAATTTCTTAGAAGCGATTATGAAAAAGATGAGAATGCCTATTTTAAAAATAGGCAAAGAATATAAATAGGCAACTTTAAAAAAATAAAGAAAAACAAGGCCATTACCCTGTAGGGAAAAATATGCATCTTCAATAGCAATCAAAAAAGTGCAAATTAAATAGTAAGGCACTCCTGTCATCTATCAATTTGTAAAATTTGTTTATTTAAAAGTTCAGTGAGGGTACATGATAAATGGCATTTTTCAGTCAGTTCAGTCACTCAGTCGTGTCCTACTCTTTGTGACCCCATGGACTGCAGCACTCCAGGCTTCCCTGTCCATCATCAATTCCCGGAGCTTGCTCAAACTCATGTCCATCGAGTTGGTGATGCTATCCAGCCATCTCATCCTCTGCCATCCTCTTCTCCTCCTGCCTTCAATCTTTCCCAGCATCAGGATCTTTTCCAATGAGTCAGATCTTCGCAGGTGGCCAAAGTATTGCAGTTTCACCTTCAGCATCAGTCCTTCCAATGAATATTCAGGACTGATTTCCATTAAGATTGACCGGTTGGATTTCCTTGCAGTTCACAGGACTCTCAAGAGTTTTCTCCAACATCACAATTCAAAAGCATCAATTCTTTGGTTCTCAGTTTTCTTTATAGTCCAACTCTCACACCCATACATGACTGCTGGAAAAACTATAGCCTTGACTAGACGGAACTTTGTTGGCACAGTAATGTCTCTGCTTTTTAATATGCTGTCTAGTTTGGTCATAGCTTTTCTTCCAAGGAGCAACCAGTTTCCAAATTTCCCTTTCTTCATCATCCCTTTTTATATTCCATCCTTTCTATTGCCTTTCCTTCTCAACTACTCTTTCCTATTGTAAAGACTTCAAAGATACATTTCTAAGTCTTAAAATGAAGGACTTATTGAAAAAGAGATGACACACGATGTTATTTTTGTATGTACTTTTAGTTATTTATATTTATAAATTTTCCGTAAATCTATGAAACATGAACTCCTGAATTTTAAAGCAAAATCTTTAATCTTACCTATTTTAGAATTGTTAATATTTCACATGATTAAGGCAGTTTTTTTCTCTAAAACTGGGTTTCAAATCTAACTGCACATTAGAATTACTGGAGGAACTTTGTAAACTATAAGCCATGGGCCTACCCATAGAGGTTCTAAGTCAGCAATTCTGGGGTCTACTTAGAAAGCTGCACTTCTAAGAATTCTCAGATGATCTAGATAAGCCAAGACAGGTAAGCACAGCTTTGGGCAATTACTATTCCATTCTTTGAACTTGTTCCACCTTTCACCTATGAATAATAATACTAATAACTGTAGGCAAATTATAAAGTAAAGTCTCTTTGAAAATTGACATAACTTCAAATAGCCAAGATCTGACATCTATAATATTCTAAAATTACATTGTTTGCTTTATTTCAGAAACTTTTATATTGTAAGAAAATTACACTCAACATTTAGTGAAATGAAAGGCCTATGAGAGATCTTAATCACTGAATCAAGAAAATATGATTACTTTTATTGAGTACATAAAATTATGTGGGTTAAAATTAAAAGAAGCATAATCAAATTCTTTTCTTATATACAGCCATAATTTCTAATAGAATTAATTCTAAATTCTTATAGAAAATATGCTGCTTAATATTATGCATTGGTGGGTTTTGTTCCTTATATAATCTTTTAAAATGTATCAGCAGAAGAAATGGTAGCAGTGGAGTCATATTTAGTTGATGCTTACTTAAGTAGGAATAATGCCACAAGGTATTAAGACAGATTTTACCAGCTGTTTGAGACTAGACAACTTGCACTCCAGGTCTGGGAGTGTGAGGTCTGGGGTTAACAGAAGTTTTGAAGTATATGGAGAGAGATGATGTTAACGTTTAAAAGAAAGCTAGGGGGTAGAAAAGATTTCAGCAAAGTACTATGTCGCTGCTACACTATTTAGGAGAACTAGTTTTTACAAAGAATCTGGAAGTTGAAAGTTGAATTTATCGGTGATGGGTGTCATTCATTTGCAACTGCAGTAACTAGAAAAGTGACTTACAATTTATTGTGTCATGTGGAAAAAAACTGTTAAGAAGAGAAAGAGGATCCTGCTTGGTATTCTGGAAAGAACATTAAAATTAAGTGACCTGAGAGCTTCTTCAATTTTCCCACAAATCTGCTATTTGAATTTGAGGAAAACATTTACATTCCAGGAGCATTCATTTAGGACTCATGTGCAGAGATAGGACGGTGGTTCAAAGCTTGGATTGGAGAGCAAGTGTGAATCTCAGCTGCACACACGCAAGATTTGTAATCTTGCAAGTCACTATTTCTGTGCCTTAATTTCTCTGTGTGCAAGATGGGAATATTAACAGCATTAACTTCACAGGGTTACTGAGAGAGTCAAATGACTTATTATATGGTGGCTCAGATGGTAAAGAATCTACCTGCAATGCAGGAGACCTGGGTTCAGTCTCTGGGTTGGGAAGATCCCCTGGAGAAAGAAATGGCAACCCACTCCAGTATTCTTGCCTGGAGAACCCCATGGACAAAAGAGCCTGGTGGCTATAGTCCCTGGGATCACAAAGAGTCAGACATGACTGAGCAACTAACACTAGACTAGACTAGAACCACTTGAAGGTCTGAAACACGGTGATTGTTTTCGCAATTATATGACAAGAACTTTGAACTAGAACTCTGCAGTTTTCAAATTACTTTAAGCTATGGGACCCCGGTGCAAATAAAATGCCACATGGATGTCCAAATAATAAAACAGATGAGATTAAAGATGTTTTCATGGACAGGCACAGAAAGGTTGAGAATCACGCCTTCCTGCTTTCCAAACCTTCCCAGGTAACCCCTGAACAACATCAAGAAACAACAAAATTAGAGAGTGCAGTATAGAAATACTAATGAGCTTTTCCAAATCTCTCATAAGCTGTGTATCAGTGGGAATTGTGACTGGTCATAGAAATCTGACAACGGTGATTTAAACATGTATGAATTTACTCTCTCCTCTAAAAGTTCAGTAGTGGGCAGCTAAGACCTGTATGGCAGCTCACCAGAAAACCATGCTCTCTCTGTCTTCTGGAGTTCTAGTCATCAAATGAATGATCCAGACAGGAAACTATTAGAAAGGGCAAGGGAAAAAGTGCTTTCTGATAAGCCTCATGCAACATTGTCTATTATATGTCAGTATTCAAATGGCAACCCACTCCAGTATTCTTGCCTGGAAAATCCCGTGAACAGAGGAGCCTGGCGGGCTACAGTCCATGGGGTTGCAAAGAATCAGACACGATTGAGCTACTTCACTTCACTTTTCATCCTTAGACACAAAAGAGGTTGGGGAATGTAATTTTTTAATTGGATATGTTTCTACTTGGAATTAAGTAAGAGTTCTGTTACTATTGAAGGAGAGAATAAATTATGCTAGGCAATCACTTTCTGCATAGTAACTTTAAAATGTCATTGCGTTTTATAAGTAAAAAGAATGTTAAAGTTGCCTAGTGTAGATCAAGAAAACTGGGAAAAGAATACTATGTCAGTCAAAACATACTCTTAATTGGCTTTTAAACATCATTAATTTGTATGTGATTTCTGAAAAATAAGTATATTAATCCCTCTGGTGATTAAAATAGTTTCCCAAATAATGTATGATCATAAGTTTTAAAGTAGCTTCCTCTTGGCTGAGGGGAGCAAAAGGTTGACTAGATGTCCATTTACAAATGAAGGTTAACTTGAAATTTTAAAATAGATAATATATGCATAGGGCAGGGAATAATATCCAGCACATATTTAATTTACAATAGATGATAATTCTCTATTTCCCCTTTATTACTCTGTATTTTAATTTCTTCATCTACATTACGAGGAATTTAAGACAGGTGATACCTGAAGTTTCATAAAACTGAAACACTCTGTTAAACAAAAGAAAACTCCAGAAAATGAAAAACATTTTAGGGGAGAAGAAGTTCAGATACCTTTAAAAATAAGCATGAAGTACATGACATCATCAGTCTAACCTCTTGTGTATAAAGCAGGCCAGAACTACTATCAGGATATGATCAAAGCTAATTAGTGCTCAAAGGTACACATTGCTGCTGCTGCTGCTGCTAAGTCATTTCAGTTGTGTCCGACTCTGTGCAACCCCATAGACGGCAGCCCACCAGGCTCCCCCATCCCTGGGATTCTCCAGGCAAAAATACTGGAGTGGGTTGCCATTTCCTTCTCCAATGCATGAAAGTGAAAAGTGAAAGAGAAGTCACTCAGTCGTGTCTGACTCTTAGCGACCCCATGGACTGCAGTCTACCAGGCTCCTCCACCCATGGGATTTTCCAGGCAGAGTACTGGAGTGGGCTACCATTGGGAAGAGTATATTTTGCCCCACTGCTAAGCTAAATTCAAACAACTGGAAAAGAGGAGAGGCAATTTTTCTCCGTCACACAATTTATTTTACCTAGATGAGATAATTATTATGATTTTTAAATATTTATGGATAACTCAATAAGATTAGAAAATGTTCAAGAAAAGTGGGCAAGAAAAACTATGACACTAATGTTTTGCTTTTTATTTAAATTAGAATTAAACCACAAGAATGCCCCCAGTTATTCCAAATTTGACCAAAATTCTGCTTGTAATGGCTGTAGATTATTCCATTGACTATAACTAGCTCTGCTAGTTAGAAATGATCAGTCCTCTCATTAGTCAGATTCGAGTCCATACTATTTACAGGATACCTGTAATCTATAGGACTTCATGGGAAATACAAATGAAACAGAAGATGAAATATCTGTCCTAGATAATCTTGACACACGGCAGGCAGAGCATTAGGTCAACAAATATTCACTGAGTTTCTACAGTATGTCAAGTTCCATACAAGGAACTGGATATTAAATGTTGAATAAGACCCAAGGCTTGATAGGTCTACCCATCAGATGTTATGTCCAGGGTCACTGTACTCCTTGCACAAATAATGTTACATCATTACTCAAAACCTACCCTAAAATATTATGAACCAAATAACACTTACTGTTTTACATGTCTTCTATTCTTATTCATACTTAAGATGGACTTAATTTCTTTTAGACCAAGGAAACTTCCACTCTTGGGCAGAACAGATCCTTGGAGAGATTTCATAGGATATTGTTCTTACTAATGCTGGAAGCAAAGGACTTTGCTGAATAAGAAAATTTCTGTCTCAAGCATTGTAAAACTCAACTTTCAGAATTTGTAGGAAAACCAAACTGGAAAACAAGTCTGCCTAAATCTTGGGAAAAACTCACTATTTGACTAAATAGTCAAATATTTGACTATTTGAATAAAAAAAGTCAAATCCCAGTTGAAAAAAAATCAAAATGAGAGTTAGATATTTGACAAGCTCAATTCTCCAATACAAGAGATGAGAAACAACAGGTTGTGTGTTATGTTCAGCTTAGCTTTTCTCATTATCTGCTTTCTATAACATCCTCTGTCATTTTCCTTTTCTCTTTTTATTTATGCAGTACTCAGCTCATAATTTCATATGCCAAAAGACTGCTTTCAATGACATGAAATATAACTTTTTTAGTACTATACAGAATATATAGATACATTGATAGATATAGATATATATAAAATTCAATGAGCAGTTAGAGTATTACGACCATTCTAAAAACTACTTTAAATCCCCTTCTCTGTTTTGCCTTGAGTTTCTAACTTTGGATCTCCAGGAAGTGAAAAACTATGGGAGATGCCAGGCTGAGCATGTTATATTAATTAATTAATACATATTAAGTTATGTACTAAATCTCAGAGGCTTCCCATTACCTGCACTATAGTACCTTTGGGAGGCCTGAGATATGTCTTCATCACTTTCCTTTGATTTTTATCATGTATTTTATACTTTAAAATCAATACTTGAATCTCTGAACAAGTTTGAATGTTGTCTGGTTAAAGTACTCTAAAGAGGACACAATCTATGCCTGGGTAATGGAGAAAAGAGCCAAAGAAGGGAATTCTCCCTATACCAGAATAAACAGATCATCACCAATAAAATGATCTTCTATTTACTGTTATCATGCACTGGACAAATCTAAATACTTTCTAAGAGCCACTCATCTACGAAGCTCATGGACTGAGATATTATCTTGCAATTTCTAACTATATACAAAACTTAGGAGAGTGAGTATATGGTAGAAATATATGAATCTGTACTTCTATCCCTAAACAGAATGCCTAAGAGCTCAGTTCAGGTCAGTCGCTCAGTCATGTCTGACTCTTTGCGATCCCATGAACTGCAGCACGCCAGGCCTCCCTGTCCATCACCAACTCCTGGAATCTACCCAAACCCATGTCCATTGAATCGGTGATGCCATCCAACCATCTCATTCTCTGTTGTCCCTTTCTCTACTGCCCTCAATCTTTCCCAGCATCAAGGTCTTTTACAATGAGTCACCTCTTCACATCAGGTGCCCAAAGTATTGGAGTTTCAGCTTCAACATCAGTGCTTCCAATGAACACCCAGGACTGATCTCCATTAGGATGCACTGGTTGGATCTCCTTGCATTCCAAGGGACTCTCAAGAGTCTTCTTCAACACCACAGCTCAAAAGCATCAATTTTTCGGTGCTCAACTTTCTTTATAGTCCAACTCTCACATCCGTACATGACCACTGGAAAAACCATAGCCTTGACTAGACGGACCTTTGTTGGCAAAGTAATGTCTCTGCTTTTTAATATGCTGTCTGGGTTGGTTATAACTTTCCTTCCAAAGAGTAAGCATATTTTAATTTCATGACTGCAATCACCATCTTCAGTGATTTTGAAGCCCAGAAAAATAAAGTCTGACACTGTTTACACTGTTTCTCCATTTATTTACCATGAAGTCATGGGACCAGATGCCATGATCTTAGTTTTCTGAATGCTGAGCTTTAAGCCAATTTTTTCACTCTCCTCTTTCACTTTCATCAAGAGGCTCTTTAGTTCTTCTTCACTTTCTGCCATAAGGGTGGTGTCATCTGCATATCTGAGGTTATTGATATTTCTCCCAGCATTCTTGATTCCAGCTTGTGCTTCATCCAGCCTAGTGTTTCTCATGATATACTCTGCATATAAGTTAAATAAGCATGGTGACAATATATAGCCTTGACATACTCCTTTTCCTATTTGGAACCAGTCTGTTGTTCCATGTCCAGTCCTAACTGTTGTTTCCTGACCTACATACAGGTTTCTCAAGAGGAAGGTCAGGTGGTCTGGTAGTCCCATCTCTTTAAAAATTTTCCACAGCTTATTGTGATCCACACAGTCGAAGGCTTTGGCATCGTCAATAGGAGTAAATGTCTTTTAATTTCATGGCTGCAATCACCATCTGCAGTGATTTTGGAGCCCCCAGAAAACAAAGTCTGCCACTGTTTCCCCATCTATTTCCCATGAAATGATGAGACCAGATGCCATGATCTTAATTTTCTGAATGTTGAGCTTTAAGCCAACGTTTCCACTCTCCTCTTTCACTTTCAACAAGAGGCTCTTTAGTTCTTCTTCACTTTCTGTCATAAAAGCAGAACTAGTTTTTTTTTTTTGGTTTTTTTTTTTTTCAAGAGGCTCTTTAGTTCTTCTTCACTTTCTGCCATAAGGGTGGTGTCATCTGCATATCTGAGGTTATTGATATTTCTCCCAGCATTCTTGATTCCAGCTTGTGCTTCATCCAGCCTAGTGTTTCTCATGATATACTCTGCATATAAGTTAAATAAGCATGGTGACAATATATAGCCTTGACATACTCCTTTTCCTATTTGGAACCAGTCTGTTGTTCCATGTCCAGTCCTAACTGTTGTTTCCTGACCTACATACAGGTTTCTCAAGAGGAAGGTCAGGTGGTCTGGTAGTCCCATCTCTTTAAAAATTTTCCACAGCTTATTGTGATCCACACAGTCGAAGGCTTTGGCATCGTCAATAGGAGTAAATGTCTTTTAATTTCATGGCTGCAATCACCATCTGCAGTGATTTTGGAGCCCCCAGAAAACAAAGTCTGCCACTGTTTCCCCATCTATTTCCCATGAAATGATGAGACCAGATGCCATGATCTTAATTTTCTGAATGTTGAGCTTTAAGCCAACGTTTCCACTCTCCTCTTTCACTTTCAACAAGAGGCTCTTTAGTTCTTCTTCACTTTCTGCCATAAGGGTGGTGTCATCTGCATATCTGAGGTTATTGATATTTCTCCCAGCATTCTTGATTCCAGCTTGTGCTTCATCCAGCCTAGTGTTTCTCATGATATACTCTGCATATAAGTTAAATAAGCATGGTGACAATATATAGCCTTGACATACTCCTTTTCCTATTTGGAACCAGTCTGTTGTTCCATGTCCAGTCCTAACTGTTGTTTCCTGACCTACATACAGGTTTCTCAAGAGGAAGGTCAGGTGGTCTGGTAGTCCCATCTCTTTAAAAATTTTCCACAGCTTATTGTGATCCACACAGTCGAAGGCTTTGGCATCGTCAATAGGAGTAAATGTCTTTTAATTTCATGGCTGCAATCACCATCTGCAGTGATTTTGGAGCCCCCAGAAAACAAAGTCTGCCACTGTTTCCCCATCTATTTCCCATGAAATGATGAGACCAGATGCCATGATCTTAATTTTCTGAATGTTGAGCTTTAAGCCACGTTTCCACTCTCCTCTTTCACTTTCAACAAGAGGCTCTTTAGTTCTTCTTCACTTTCTGTCATAAAAGCAGAACTAGTTTTTTTTTTTTGGTTTTTTTTTTTTTTAAACTTACTGACATATACTTGATTTGCAATGTTGTGTTATTTTCAGGTATGTAGCAAAGTGATTCAGATACAGGCAGATAGATTTGTTATAGACAGATATTCTTTTTCAGATTATTTTCCATTATAGGTTATTACAAGATACTGAATATAGTTCCCTGTCCACACAATAGGTCTTTTTGTTTGCCTATTTTATCTATAGATGTGCATATCTGTTAATCCTAAACTCCTAATTTATCCCTCCCATCCTTTTCCCTTTGGTAACCATAAGATTTTTTTCTAAGTCTATGAGTCTGTTTTGTAAAAAAATTCACTTGTATCATTTTTTGTAGATTACACATAATAGAGATATCATATATCTGTCTTTCTCTGTCCAACTTACTTTAGTCAGTATGATAGCTCCCAGCTCCATCTGTCTTGCTGCAGATGGTATTATTTCATTCTATTTTATGGCTGTATACACACACAGACACACACATACATACACACATACATCTTCTTTATCCATTCATTTGATTTTGAAATTCTGCTTTTCTTTAGAGTTGTTAGAAGGAAAAGTAAATTCTTAGAGGATAAGAGTTGCCAAAGAAATGAAGCAGTTAGTAATTCAATTCAAAGTTGTAGGATTAAAATTCTCCATGCAGGAAGTTGAAGATATGATATTACTAAATGAAAATTTAAGGTAGTATTAGTATTGAATAAGACCCCACAGAGACTGACCCAGAACTGTGTCTGAGTATCTCCTGCAGAGGTACCAGTCAGCAGTGGACTGCTGCAGGGGCAGCGGCTCTGAGTGCAGCAGACCTGGGTGTGGCATAAGCCCCCTTGGAGGAGCCCCCCAGTCGAAGGCTTTGGCATCGTCAATAGGAGTAAATGTCTTTTAATTTCATGGCTGCAATCACCATCTGCAGTGATTTTGGAGCCCCCAGAAAACAAAGTCTGCCACTGTTTCCCCATCTATTTCCCATNCAGAGGATGAGGTGGCTGGATGGCATCACAGACTCGATGGACGTGAGTCCGAGTGAACTCCGGGAGTTGGTGATGGACAAGGAGGCCTGGCGTGCTGTGATTCATGAGGTCGCAAAGAGTCAGACACGACTGAGCTACTGAACTGAACTGAATCACATGGTTGCTTCTCCTGGCAACCAGGCCCCACCCTTGTTTGCTTTCCAAAAGTCACCTAACAAAAGACACCTTTGTGGCTGGAAATTCCAAGGGTTTTAGGAGCTCTGTGCCAGAAATTGGAATGAAGACCAAATATGTATTTCTTCCTGTAAGTCACGTCACAGACACCTACATTAATAAATCTATTACACACCAAGGAAAGATCTCCACAAACAGAACAGCTGATTATAAGTCAGGGAAAATGTCAGAACCACATAGCTTAATAAAAACTTGACCAATGAGTATAGTAGGAGCCTGGAAATACAAACCTAATTAAGAGGAAAGCTGTGAGATTTGTCTTAAGGCTGGGTTTGCTTAGCAAGTTGCTGTTTTTACTTGGAATAAATGTTTATTTGAAGTGGCTTGGGGTAGAGGGACTGCTGATGAATATCAAAGGGAGATAAAAACTCCTACAAGACCCCTTCTTCCATTCTTACCTGCCTATGATCAGGGAAGGGAATCAAATGAATGCTGATGCTCTGTCTCTTCAGACCAGACGATATAAGCCAGTTAGCCTACTGAGGTGGCCAGCCACCCTGGTTTGCCTGGGACTGTGTGATTTTCCAAGATGGTTTCTGATACTAAAAACATGGGTGGTCCTAGGCAAATGGAGATAGTTGGTAACCAACATACAGCCTTCAGACATATTTTATTTTGTCATTAGATGTTTCATTTCATTTAAAATTTAGATCAGTTAGGATCACTTAAAAATGAAGTTTCCTAAAAACATTCAGATATATGTTTGTTTTTTAAAATATTTCAGAAGATCTCGCTACTCTGGGACCTGTATTCTCTCAGGGGAGAAATTGATCAGGGCCAAGTGCTGGCAGCTGCCCCTTTAAGACAAAGCATGTGCTCTCTTTTCACAGTCCCATCCGATGCTTTTATTCATTTTTATTACCTGTCCAGACTTTGAGGCATGAGGCTGCACATTAGAAATACCTGAGTGGCCTATACCATTCCAATACTTTGGCTACATCCCAGGCCAACTACATAAGAATCTCTGAGGGTGGCATCTATCTATCTTTCTCTATACATAAAATAAAATAAAAAAAAACAGAAAATTCACATTTTATCTAAACTGTACAATTAAGTGACATTAGGTACACTCACTATTGTATGGACTTCCCTGGTGGCTCAGACAGTAAATAACCTGCCTGCAATGCAGGATACCTGGGTTCAACCCCTGGGTCGGGAAGATCCCCTGGAGAAGGGAATGGCTACCCACTCCAGTATTCTTGCCTGGAGAATCCCATGGACAGAGGAGCCTAGCAGGCTATACTAGTTCATGGCGTTACAAAGAGTCAGACACAACTGAGTGACTAACAAACACTACTGTACAACCAGCATCAACATCCATCTGCAGAACTTTTTTTTTTTTAATCATTCCAAAAGTAAACTCTGTACCCGTTAAGCAATAACTCTCCACTTATCTCTCCCCACAGTGTTCTGGTAACCAGTTTTTTCTACTTTCTGTCTCCATGAAGTTGCCTATTCTTGGTAGCTCATATAAGTGAAATCATACATTTGTCCTTTTGTGTCTGGCTTATTTCACTTAGCACAATGTTCAAGGCTCACCCATGTTGTAGCATGTGTCTGAATCGCCTTCCTTTTTAAAGCTAAACAATATCACATTGTATGTATAGATGACATTTTATTTACCCATCCATCCATTGATAGGCATTCATTTCCACATTTGGGCTATTGTGAATAATGCTCAAGTATTTGTTTGAGTCTCTGCTTTCAATTCATTTGGGTGAGTGGATTGCTGGATCATATGGTAATTTCATGTTAAATAGTATCTATATTTTTAAAGTCCCTCAGGTGATTCCAGCGTACAAGCAAGGTTATGAATTTCTACGTTATAGCTTGTAACCTCTGAAGAATCTTTAACTTTTATTCCAAAGGTGGGGCCATAGGGGTTTGGGGTAGGGGTGGCAAAGGAGCAAGTGGACAGCTGACTTGATTAGGCACAAAAAAGGAGCTTAAAAATTTTTTAAGAGTACAGAATAAGTCTCTCTACCTTTTCCCTCAAGCCTCTGAAAACAATTCTCTGCAGCCCTTTATTGAACATTTCTATCAGCCTTCCAGGAGAGCAATTGTCAAAGAATATTTTAAATTTCATTATATATACAGCTCTAAAATATTAACTCAATCTGTAGAATTTTATAAAAATGTACTGGATTGGAAAATGACACAGAAATAATATCCACTGGTTTTCTTTTATAATATCATCCAACTAAAGTGACACAATTTGTAGTAGCATAGTTATTAAAATGCAGCCTTGTGCTGGTATGAGTGTCACTTACATTTAAAAGCAAAGTAATTTTACGTGATTTGCTCTCTTATTTTTTGTACTGGTGATACTAGGAGATCTGTGGATTCAGTGACTTCATCATATGGTCTTCTTCCTTCTACCATACCACTTTAAATGAAGACTGGAAGCTTTTAGAATCCTTTTTCCCAGGGGGAATTTATGAAATGTCAAAATGGTCACATCAGCCACTTGGATTAGCCTGGGAATGAAGACTTAATTTGGTCATGGGAATAAAAGAGGGATATTTCCTTGAAGTTCTTTCACCCTCCTGGTCTTTCTCCTCTGAAAACATTCCATTATGCTGTATCATTTTCCAAATAGGAACATGCACAACTGAACTCAATTTATCAAAGATATCATTTAGGGCTCTTCATGTTTCAAGTGGTAGGAAACCCAACATACGTACTTCAACGCTGAAGGGAGGTTATGAGTTTGTGTAATCTAAGTTGTTGGGTGGGCTTCAGATGAAGCTTGATCCAGATGTTCAAACAGTGTCACCAAGCTTTCAGTTCCCTTTGTCTCTCTATTCTATAATCCACTGTATTTGTCTCCATTGTCAGATGGCTGCCTGACAAGTCTGGACTCTCCATATCTGCTAGCAAAAACCTGCCGTAGTTCTCAGTCCTCCAACCTCAAACCACACTGTGCTGTGGGAGTCATGAGGATCTCTCATGCTGGCTAATAAGGCTAGCAGAGACACCAAGCCCATACAAATAACATGGTTGACAATGGAAAGGAGATGTTTTCCACAGGACATTCAACATTCTATTTATAGGAAAAGGGAAGAACCCATTCTGAGCAGCAAACAGCACATGTCTACTACAGCAGGAATGTTCCGACAAATGCAGAGTATAACTCTTACTTCTCTTGCTCTAGAGCAGAGCTATCCAGTAGAACCTTTTGTGAAGACAGAAACGTTCCATTTGATGCTAATATGACAGTCACCTAACCACATGTTAACTACTGAACACTTGAACAGTGACTGGCACTGGGTTTTTTATATTATTTAAACAGCCACAAGTAGCTAAGGGCTGCCATATTGTTCACTGCAGTCCTAAAACCTTAATTTCCATTAAAACAACTGAAGATCACATTTGTTTTTTTGGCAGGCGCATAATATTATTTATAGTACATAATGGAGCTTATTATCAACAAAATTCCAGAACTTTTTTTTCCTGTTTATGGGACTACTGAGTCATATCTTTGTCATTCTGTAAATCTGTAATTAATTATTTAGGGCAAAGTGCAAGAGTTTATATTTACTCCAGATCAAATGATCAGGGTACCCTCATCCTTAAAGAAATTTTTTATCCTGACTTTTTAATCCATGATATTACTTAGTCTACCAACCTTAAGCTGGCCTCTGTCATGAAGGCCAGGGGTGTGTGTGTGTGTGTGTGTGTGTGTGCATGCATGTGTATTTTAAACCTGAAGATTAGAAATGGATTTTAAGAATCTATGATACTTCCTCAATGACATGTAGATTTTTGTGTGCTTGTGTTCTTTTTTCTATTTTTTCTGTTTTTGGGAAAGAGCCCAATACCTTCATTATATTTCCACATCTTAAAACTTGATAATCATTTGCCTCTTTGCACGAATTATGAAACCAAGGCAGAAAGTTGTGGCTACTGTTAAAAATGGCCTTCCAGTTTAACAACAGTGTTTGCCCCAAGCTGTCTCTGGCTAACTTTTAGAGGTTTACCTACCCTTCCCTGTGCTGTAATCACTGCCAACCATAAGGAAAAGCCACAAAAATCATAAACTAAGTTCTCACTTCCTTCAAGTCTTCCAACTTTCGATTACTCTCTAGAGCCCTTAAGTAGATGTTTTTGTATTTTTTCCACATTTTATACTTTATGTGTAAGAGGGTTATTCTTACAGATTATTATATGCATTGTTCATTATCTTACCTTATTCTTACATACATAGCATTTATTTAACTAGACCTACATTAATGAACATTTAGAACGTTACCTTTCATTTTCTGCCAGTGCAATCATTATTACTTTAAGCTTACTAATATAATTTGTGCCTTTCTGAACACAGGCCCTCTTCCAACAACACAAGAGAAGACTCTACACATGGACATCACCAGATGGTCAATACCGAAATAAGATTCATTATATTCTTTGCAGACAAAGATGGAGAAGCTCTAAAATGTCAGCAAAAACAAGACCAGGAGCTGACTGTGGCTCAGATTATCAACTCCTTATTGCCAAATTCACACGTAAGTAGAAGAAAGTAGGGACAACCACTAGACCATTCAGGTATGACCTAAATCAAATCCCTTACAATTATACAGTGGAAGTGACAAATAGATTCAAGGGATTAGATCTGATAGACAGAGTGCCTGAAGAACTGAAGAACTGTGGATAGAGGTTCATGGCATTGTACAGGAGGCACGGATCAAGACCATCCCCAAGAAAAAGAAATGCAAAAACAATTGTCTGAGGAGGTCTTAAAAACAGCTGTGAAAAGAAGAGAAGGGAAAGGCAAAGGAGAAAAGAAAAGATATACCCATGTGAATGCAGAGTTCCAAAGAATAGCAAGGAGAGATAAGAAAGCCTTCCTCAGTGATCAATGCAAAGAAATAGAGCAAAACAATAGAATGAGAAAGACTAGAGATCTCTTCAAGAAAATTAGAGATACAAGGGAACATTTCATGCAAAGAAGGGTTCAATAAAGGACAGAAATGGTATGGACCTAACAGAAGCAGAAGATATTAAGAAGAGGTGGCAAGAATACACAGAAGAACTGTACAAAAATGATCTTCATGACCCAGATCATCATGATGGTGTGATCAATCACCTAGAGCCAGACATCCTGGAATGTGAAGTCCAGTGAGCCTTAGGAAGCATCACTACAAACAAAGCTAGTGGAGATGATGGAATTCCAGTTGAGCTGTTTCAAATCCAAAAAGATGTTTCTGTTAAAGTGCTGCACTCAATATGCCAGCAAATTTGGAAAAGTCAGTAGTGGCCACAGGACTGGAAAAGGTCAGTTGTCATTGCAATCCCAAAAAAAGGTAATGCCAAAGAGTGCTCAAACTACCGCACAATTGCACTCATCTCACACGCTAGCAAAGTAATGCTCAAAATTCTCTAAGCCAGGCTTCAACTACATGAACCATGAATTGTTCAAGCTGGTTTTAGAAATGGCAGAGGAACCAGAGATCAAATTGCCAACATCCATTGTATCACTGATGAAGCAAGAGTTCCAAAAAAATCTCCTTCTGCTTTATTGACTATACCAAAGCCTTTGTGTGGATCACAACAAACTGTGGAAAATTCTGAAAGAGATGGGAATACTAGACCACCTGACTTTCCTCCTGAGAAATCTGTATGCAGGTCAGGAAGCAACAGTTAGAAATGGATATGGAACAACAGACTGGTTCCAAGTCTGGAAAGGAGTACATCAAGATTGTATACTGTCACCCTGCTTATTTAACTTAAATGCAGAGTACATCATGGAAAATGCCAGGCTGAATAAAGCACAGGCTGGAATCAAGATTGCCAGGAGAAATATCAATAATCTCAGATACGCAGATGACACCACCCTTATGGCAGAAAGTGAAGAATAACTAAAGAGCCTCTTGATGAAAGTGAAAGAGCAGCATAAAAAGTTGTCTTAAAACTCAACATTCAAAAAACGAAGATGATAGCATCTGGTCCATCACTTCATGGCAAATAGATGGGAAAACAGTGAGAGACTTTATTTTCTTGGGCTCCAAAATCACTGCAGATGGTGACTACGGCCATGAAATTAAAAGACGCTTGCTCCTTGGAAGAAAGGCTATTAAAAAGCAGAGTCATTACTTTGCCCACAAAGATCTGTCTGGTCAAAGCTATGGTTTTTCCAGTAGTCATGTATGGATGTGAGAGTTGGACTATAAGGAAAGCTGAGCACCAAAGAACTAATGTTTTTGAACTGTGGCATTGGAGAAGACTCTTCCAACCAGTCCATCCTACAGGAAATCAGTCCTGAATATTCATGAAACTCCAGTACTTTGGCCACCTGATGTAACGAGCTGACTCATTTGAAAAGACTCTCTTGCCATGAAAGATTGTAGGCAGAAGGAGAAGGGGACGACAGAGGATGAGATAGTTAGATGGCATCACCAACTCAATGGACATGAGTTTGAGTAAACTCTAGGAGTTGGTGATGGACAGAGAGGCCTGGCATGCTGCAGTCCATGGGATGGCAAAGAGTTGGACATGACTGCATGACTGAACTGAACTGAGCACATGTCCAGAGAGATAATGAATAGTGGAGGTGTGGGTTATAGAATGTGTACATTAAGATTATAATATATGGTAGCTGAAAGTCTGGAAACATAATACTATTTTATCTTAAGGTAAGGTAAGGTAAAGTTGCTCAGTCGTGTCCGACTCTTTGTGACCCCATGGACTGAAGCCCACCAGGCTCCTCAGTCCATGGAATTTTCCAGGCAAGAGTACTGGAGTGGGTTGCCATTTCCTTCTCCAGAGGATCTTCCCAACCCAGGGATCGAACCCAGGTCTCCCGCACTGCAGGCAGACGCTTTAACCTCTGAGCCACCAGGGAAGCCCATTTTATCTTAAATTATATCATTGTGTCAATAAACTGTTTTGTGTGTGTCAATATACACAATAAATGTCTAAAATTTATCATGTGAATCAAACATACTAAAATGTTTTCAGACACGGAAGCCGTTCCAGACACTGCTCAAATGTCTATGAGTGTTTAATACTTTACATATAAATAACCAAATATTTAGAAGATTTGAAGAAAAGGCAATTCTAGCTCCCTGTTGTAGGTTAAAGATGGCCACCAAAAACCACAGGGCCAAAGAAACTAGAGGCAGATGGAATATACTAAGTGCACTTGGCTATACTGATACTCTCACTCTCATCTTAAAACAGGGCTCAGAACAGGAGCAAGAAAGTTGGCATATATGAACGCTACAAGGACAGGGTGATGAAAAGGAACCTGATCATAACTGTCCATCCCACAATGTATGCCAGCCATACTCTAAACAAATAGCAGACTTTTCAAAGAGCAAACATTAAGGATTATCAAACCTTTGTTTCTTAATCTCCATTTTGATTCAAAAATCATAGGAGGTTATGATCTTATCTTATTATTCCTTTTTTCCCATGCAGCTAAAATGAGCAATCTGACATTTATTAACTGGGAAAGGTAGGGTTTTTCTATATGGCATTAAATATTCTTTTTCATGATGATGTTTTACTTTACAAATGGCAAACAGATCATGATGTGACCTGTGTAGAAATGTTTTCAAAGGAGGTTTGATAATTCTGAAAAATTCTCCTTATGGTGTAACAGGTTGAAATCCCACTATCTTGTCTGATACACTTTTTGGCATTATTCAGTGTATTTATAAGACAAGTGAACAGGGAAAAAGACCTGGTACTTCCATATCATCTTCACCAAAGTAGTTTTTTCCTAATGAATTCTAAGAACACAAAGATCCACTGCTATCAGGCTTCCCCAATTTTTGTTTCAATCAAGCGTTCATTTATGAAATACTAAATATCCATGCTGTGCTGTCAACCTAAACCCTGTAGGGGGACCTCCCTGGTGGTCTAGTCACTCAGATTCCGTGTTTCCAATGCAAGGGCCCTGGTCAGGCAGCTAGATTCCTCATTCTAGACTCACCATACCGCAACTAAAAAGATCTCACCTGTTGCAACTAAGACCTGTCTCAGCTAAATGATAGATAGATAAGTATGTGAAAAAGAAAATGGTAAAAAATAAACCTTGTGGGAAACACAAACGTGAAATATCCTACACCACTCTACATCAGGGTCCCCCTTAGTTTCTTACCCAGGGTTCAGAAATTAGACTCTTTAGGTCAAATTAACAGCATTGTCATTAAAAAATTAGTTTCTACCATTATGGAGTTTACAGTCTAGTAGAGAACATAAATGTTAAGCAAAAAACGACAAGTGTGTGACTTCACGGTAAACTGAAAGTTCTAACCTTGCTTTATAACTTACAATTAGCTGAATTGTTATTTCTCCCTGTCCACCAGATAGCTGACCTCCAATATACATGAGCTCCTTGCTTTTCAATTGCTACATTCATTGCATTCTTCTATCTTATTTCATTCTCCCTTCCATGAATATTTATCTATCTAAGTAAGTGAAGTCACTCAGTCGTGTCCGACTCTTTGTGACCCCATGGACTGCAGCCCACCAGGCTCTTCAGTCCATGAGATTCTCCAAGCAAGAATACTGGAGTGGGTTGCCATTTCCTTCTCCAGGGGATCTTCCCGACCCAGGGATCGAACCCGGGTCTCCCGCATTGGAGGCAGACGCTTTAACCTCTGAGCCACCAGGGAATCTATCTATGTATATATCCCATGTGTGCAGCACTGGGTTAGAGCAAGAAATGTCAATGTAAATAAGATACATCGTGAGAGAGGAACTATGCTCATGGGTGCCCTTCTCATAGCATCTGATGGTCCAAAGACAGGCTTTCCCCTCACAGCTCCAACATGGTGATCATGCACTTTCCTTCTCTCTTCACAGGCCTAAGAATGCCCGGGGCCATAAAGCAGAAGGCTGTCCATGGTAAACGACTTACTGAGATATGGGGATGAAAGTGAAAGTCACTCACTCATGTCTGACTCTCTGCAAATCCATGGACTGTAGCCTGCCAGGTTCCTCTGTCCATGGACTTCTCCAGGCCAGGATACTGGAATGGGTAGCCATTCCCTTCTCCAGGGGATCTTCCAACACAGGGACTGAACCCAGGTCTTCCGTATCGCAGGCAGATTTTTTTACCAGTTGAGCCGTCAGGGAATAGCTGGACAGTATTTCCCAGGGAAGGAAGGCAGGCTAAATGGCTAAAGATCACTGAAGCTCTTCATACATTGCTTAGGACTAGAATTCAGAGTCAATCACCTGGGGTGGTTTCCACTCCATCCTTCATCCAAGAACCACAGAGATGAAGTAAATTAGCCACAGGAATAGGGATTTCTTCCAGGCTAGAGATACTACAATCCTTCTCTGAATATACGAGCTGGCTTTAAAAGGGAGCATTCACTATTGAGGGGATAACCATGAAGAGGTCTTGTGGTTATAATAGTTTCATGATTACTTTGGATCTCTGTAAAGACTCCTGTGTTAGAGTAACTGATTCCCCACTGGAGAGATCATACAAACATTCTTCAACATTAGTTTGTGGCTTTGTTAGGCAGAATTAAAAGAGCTCTGTGTCCATTCCAGTCCCTAGTCATACCCCAAATCTGTCATTCATATGACTGTGGATTCTTTCAGAATTAAACTCTGGGTCTTCTATATTTTTAAAAAATTACATATGCAAAAATAGTCTAGGGGAAGTCTACACTATATGCTGAAAATTAGGTATTTATGTCAGATGGCTATCCTCTAAAAACCTATAGATGAGGAGGTGATATTTGTTCATTAAAATGCACATATACATGCATACATATATGAAAAAGCAAACAAACAAGTTGGAAAATATGTATCATTTTCTTCTATTAATATCACGATCTATTTTCTAAGCACCTATCTCTCAGGGGAAGTCTACCCTATGTGTTGAAAATAAAAGATGCTTAAGTCAGATCACTTAAGTTATATCACTTAGGTCATATCAGTCTTGAATATTCATTGGAAGAACTGATGCTGATGCTGAAACTCCAATACTTTGGCCACCTGATGCGAAGAACTGACTCACTAGAAAAGACCTTGATGCTGGGAAAGACTGAAGGTGGAAGAAGGGGCTGACAGAGATAAGATGGTTGGATGGCATCACTGACTTGATGGACATGAGTTTGAGTAAGCTCCGGAAGCTGGTGATAGACAGGGAAGCCTGGCATGCTGCAGTCCATGGAGTCTCAAAGAGTCAGATATGACTGAGCGACTGAACTGAAATTCAGATCACAGTCTTCCAAAAGCCTTTAGACAAAGAAATATATTTAAGAACAAAAATTAAAAGACACTTGTTCCTTGGAAGAAAAGCTATGACAAACCTAGACAGTGTATTCAAAAGCAGAGATATTACTTTGCTGACAAAGGTCCATCTTTTCAAAGCTATGGTTTTTCCAGCAGTCATATATGGATGTGAGAGTTGGACCGTAAAGAATGCTGAGTACTGAAGAATTACTGCTTTTGAACTGTGGTGTTGGAGAAGACTCTTGACAGTTCTTTGGACTCCAAGGAGATCAAACTAGTCAATCCTAAAGGAAATCAACCCTGAATATTCAATGGAAGGACTGATGCTGAAGCTCCAATATTTTGGCCACCTGATGCAAAGCACCAACACATTTGAAAAGACTCTGATGCTGGGAAAGATAGAAGTCAGGAGGAGAAGGAGATGACAGAGGATGAGACAGTTGGATGGCATCACCGACTCGATGGACATGAGTTTGAGCAAGCTCCGGGATTGGTGTGTTGCGGTCCGTGGGGTCACAAAGAGTCAGACGTAACTGAGCAATTGAACAGCAACAACAACATAGCTGCTTTATTTTAGTACTAGAATGAAAACACCAGATTTCCATCTGTAGGAGAATAGGAAAAGTGTGATATAATTATAAAAGAGTGCTCCTTGGCAATTTAAAAGAATGAACTACTGTTACACATAGCCACATGGATAAATCTCCAAAATATTTCTCCTGAGAAAAAGAATTCAGATACAAAATAATATATATTACTTGGTTCCATTTAAATGAAGTCCTAGGGCAGGCAAAGCTAATCTGTGATTATAACTCAGTAAAGGATGCACTTCTGGGATGATGGGATGGTAGGAGGGTTAACTTGGATAAAGTACAATGTGGCTTTCTGGAACGATTGAAATATTGTATGTCTTGACAGGGGTATGGTTTACAGTTATGAATTCACGTGTTCAGTTCAGTTCAGTCACTCAGTCATGTCCGACTCTTTGTGACCCCATGAATCGCAGCATGCCAGGCCTCCCTGTCCATCACCAACTCCCGGAGTTCACTCAAACTCATGTCCATCGAGTCGGTGATGCCATCCAGCCATCTCATCCTCGGTCGTCCCCTTCTCCTCCTGCCCCCAATCCCTCCCAGCATCAGAGTCTTTTCCAATGAGTCAACTCTTCACATGAGGTGGCCAAAGTACTGGAACTTCAGCTTTAGCATCATTCCTTCCAAAGAAATCCCAGGGCTGATCTCCTTTAGAATGGACTGGTTGGATCTCCTTGCAGTCCAAGGGACTCTCAAGAGTCTTCTCTAACACCACAGTTCAAAAGCATCAATTCACATGTTAAAACTCATCAAATTATACACCTCAGCATATACTTCATTTCACTGTATGACTGCTATACCTCAATAAACATGTTTATATGAAAGGAAAAAAATACACAAAATAAAAATATTTTTAAAATAAAAACATAGATGCCCAATGTCACTTATGCATAAAAACCACAAAACATACCTATTTCTATTGATACAAATATGTCTATCATTTAAAGCAGTATTTCGACATTAAAAGAATCTGAATTAGTAGCTGTTCCTGACAACACTTATAACAACAGAAGCATTACATTATTTAAATTTTATGACAGTCTTTATAAAGAACATTATTGTACTCGCCCAGTGTAATGCATAAAGCCACTGCATATTTAAAAGTAGCATGACTTGCCCAGGAACATATCACTGTTGAGAAAAAGTAAAGCTGGAACTTGAATCCATGTGCGTACTACCTCAGAATTTGAACCTTTAACTACTGTATTACACTTCTCTTCACAGAAAAGTTACAGGTACTCTCTAGGCAGCCTTGGGTCTGTCTAGGACCTCAGACAATCTCTCCAGCACTATCCATGTCCTCCAATCCCACTTTTTTCTAGGGTTTCCAGAAGCTATCCTATCACCTTGTATCTGGTTCTAACCTTCTTACCTTCCCAGGTGGCTCAGTGGTAAAGAATCCGCCTGCCAGTGCAGGAGAGGAGGGTTCAGTCCCTGGGTTGGGAAGATCCCCTGGAGGAGGAAATGGCAAACCACAAACCACTCCAATATTCTTGTCTGGGAAATCCCATGGACAGAGAAGCCTGGTGGCCTACAGTCCATAGGGTCACAAAAGAGTCAGACACAGCTGAGTGACTGAGAGTGCACAAGTGTACACACACACACACACACACACACACCCCACCCCTCCCCCCTTCCTATCTAGCTTCTTCAAATAGATGCCTCAGATAGAATGACTGCTTGGCTTTTGCCTTTGGCTTTATGTTTAGCTATTATCTTCTAGCTCCAGCTTAGCTAAACATTCTGCAGCCCTCAGGCTCGTCCTTCTCCACCGAGGCAAAACACTCTGGCTCTCAGGACACTTACTTAAGTCTAGAACCCTGCACCTAGATTTTCCAGAAGTGGACTCTGGGTAATATCTCCCTCTGTAAATGAAGCATAACGCAGGGTGGAAATACTGAACAAGTCTCCTTGCTGAATTTGTCTTAGGAGACTAGACGTCTACTTCCTTTCTACCAAGAAGCTCTTAAGTTATTTTTTAAGCAATGGGATGAAGATAACTTTACTATTCACCACCACAAAATTCAAATGTGCTGGCTCTTAGAAAAAGCAATCTTTATCAGTGTTTTAGATGTCTGACTCACAGACTCTGAAAATTCAACCACTTTATGTTTTCTAAAATTCGAAACTGATTTCAAAAGCTAAGGCTAGATCTGGCAAGAAAGCAAGAGAAATAAGTAATAGGTTAGAATGTAAAACAAACAACCTTTCAGCAAGCTATGCCTTTTAACCTCGGGAAATACTCTGGTGCCTTGGAGAACACAGGTCAATGTATCAGTCTTTCACTTTATTAAATTATTAGTATTAAAAATAACTCTGAGCAAGCAACAAAACACAGCACAGCGCTTTCTACAAATAAAATTTAATTTGCTATCTCAAGAGCTGCTGGCTTTTATCGCTGAAGATTGGAGCATGGTATTTTCAGGGAGAAAGTTTTTTTTTTTTTTTTATCTGGTTTGGAGAAAACATGGCCAACATTAGTTCCAAATATTTTATTTCAAACATAAAGTACAGAACCAATACTAATAAACAACAGGCTCTTATGCCAACATCAGGGCATGTTTTTGTTATTGCATTATATTCCATGAGAGTTATTGTGCATAATTAAATAGAAAAAACCCTTGAACTTGGAATTATAAAACCGTCACCACAAACCAACAATTCCACTTGATGTGTATTAAGTCATTAAATTTATTATAAAAAAAAAAAAGAGGAGGAGGGGAAAAATCTTTTCCTTGTAAATCATTAAAAATGCATGAGGGTTGAAAGCGTAGCAAACAGCCTATACGCTTGCTTAGCAAACTACCGCAGAAGAAGGCACCGCAATTCGGAACAGAAAATGAGGTTTTCTTGAAATCAGAATGGCCTGTTATCAAAATGACAACCACAAGGGCTATCGGGAAGGAAAGACTTATAAATTCTAAGAACATAAATGTTGTTCCTAGTGTTGTTCCTGGATAAACAATGTTTGGGGTGAGGGAGGCTGGCCATGGTCTAAGGAGTCCTACAATTGAACAGTTCGTGAGAATGGGATCTGTGAAAGGCAAGGTCCAAAAAACACACACAGAGTTAGCACCTGGCTTCCTGACAAGGGTTGGCCCAGTGTGCACCACAACCATACCAGTAGCTGAGACAATGGTTTTGAGGCCAGTTATTTCAGCAACAGAAATTACATCAGTCTGTTTGGAGGATTACTACAACCCATGTCACAATCCACAAGGCTTCCTTCCCAGGTGGCGCAGTAGGTAAAGAATCTGCCTGCCAATGCAGGAGATGCAAGAAATATGGGTTCAATCCCTGGTTTGGGAAGATCCCCTGGAGAAGGAATTAGAACCCACTCCAGTATTCTTGCCTGGATAATCCCACAAAGGAGCCTGGCAGGCTACAGTCCATGGGGTCGCAAAGAGTGGGACACAACTAAAGCAGCTGAGCACATGTCACAATCCAGTGTGTGTCAGCACCATGAGTTTTCTCTGAAAAGCTTTTTATTAATGTGTTATAACCGGGAAGCATTAATGAAATGGGCAGGAGCAGAGAGAAAGGGATTAAAGTCGCCAGGGACAGATACCCAGTGAAGCTGGCTGAGATAAAAATGCATCCTTAACAAAGAGAAAGTCAAAGGCATCCAAAGATAGGATACTGAGTTAAGTCAGACCACTTAGGAACCTGCATTGAAAATGAGGTATGGAAGCTCCTTTGTCTGCCTCATGGAGTCACACTGAATCTTTTGGGAGAAGAGGCTATATGGAAATAGAGTACATTTCTTAATTTTTCTGGTGCTAGCTGGATGTTGGATCTGTTTTTCTTAATCCACACCAGCTCTTTTTTACTGACAACTTTGCTGCCCCTTACTAATTTAGATTTGTTTGTGGTGTTCGATGCCATGACCCAATGCTGACCCCAACTTTGCAAGACCTCCCATCTAACTGACTGCATCTTTCTTTTCTGGTACATCTTTTATTTTTAAATTAAGGGAACTGATTGGCTTATTCAGATCAGATTTATTCCTGGTCCAGTCAGTAGTGACCGGAAGAATCAGTAAGTTTCCCAATCACCAGGGTGAGAACAAAGTCTGAGAAGGAAATGTGGACACGGCAAACAAAATAACTAGACATCGACAATCATACAACTATATGCTTAGCCCTTGAGTAGTCAGGAATTGAACTCACAAAAAATATATGCTATCTCAGGATAATACGTGTATCATCTCAATGATTTCTCCACTTCTCCAATTCTAAAATGAATATATTGCTTACATTTTAATACTTTTCAAACTGAGATGTAGACTGCAATCAGCCTATATATTTAATACAGTGTTTTCCTCCCTGCATGTAATAGCTGCTATTAAACTGAGATGTGTCATAAGTTCAAATTTCTCCAAAAATTGAGGAAATATGGAAAGCATGATTCTACTGGCTCAGTTTCATCAAAAGCTAAAAGTCAAATCGCTTTGTATAAAATTGCTGTGAAGCACCATCTTAATTGCTGTGTTTTTGTCTTACTTTCGTTTGAAAATGACAATTTCGTCATTTCAACAGGTAATTCCCCAATCCCATCAAGTTGCCTTGCCCTCTGATGTTGTGCCTAAATCATCTCTCCCTGGATTAACTCATTATTCCTATTAAAGCCTTTGATATATGTCAGAGACATGCCCTTATTTGTGACAGAGCTATAAAAGTGTGTTGCTTTAATTTCTTCAATAAATCAGTTTCTCTATTCCATTCCCTTAATTATGTGCTGTTTTTCTCTGGAATGGCTCCAATGTCTAGGATTTTTTATTCACCTAGAAGTGTTTCCAAAATTTAAGTAATGGACACCAGTATAGCCTGACCACCCTGCCCTTCTTCTTTTGTGATGCTGCCTTACAAGTAGCTCTGAGTGATCCCTTTCCCCTTACCAGATGATTCAACAAAGAACTCAACTACATTTATCCAGCATGCTTACTCACAGAGCATTTGCCCAGCTGTCAAGACTGGCCACTGGGGATTGTTTTCACACACAGAACCAATCTTTCACTTTTGTTTCCAATGGAATTTCCTCTTATTATTTTCGAATTCTGAAGCTATGTATTGAGCCCAGTAGTTGGCAACAGATGCCACAAATTGGCATCATCAGCAAGTGGGATGATATGATCAAAAGACCCTTATCCCTCAATATAGTTTTAGCTCAGGTTGTGACATAGACAGAACACGTGATTCCGGGAAAGGAGCTGACATCTCTGGCCCTGTAAATGGCTAAGAAGATGAGCAGAAGAAGGTGGTTGCTAAGACTCCGTCAGTTCTAACATCCTACAGTATCATCTCTCAATAGTTTGGTTAATACTTTTCAGAGTTATCACAGGCTTAAAATCATACTAAGTCCTGGGCCCATACCTAAACACCTCACCAACCTTGCATTCATTAAAAAGTCTCTACCTGTCAGGAAGATGCCATCCAGGCTCTTTCAAAATCCACCTCCACACACACACCAGATGCACACGCACAGATACATTTTAATTTGCGAGTGAACCTTTATGGAATCCTATTCTACAGAAGTTCAGCCAGCTCTTAATTTTTTTCCTGATGAATACACACACAAAAAGAAATGATGTCCTCGTCCTTCACTCTGGTAAGATTGCACACTGCCTTCCCCTCTGTTAACCTGAAGAAGCAATGATTTATCTGGAATGACTTCTGCTGTTTTCCAATAATCTGATTATAAAGCTGGTTAATACAGCATAAACTTGCCTAATAGACTATGGCCTGCCCCTCGAACTCCTTTTTGTGTTTTTGTTAGGACATCCTTTCTTTAGGTCCCATCCCCTTAATATCTGTTAATACTAGTCATACCTAAGCTGAACTGTCACCATTATATGAACTCTCTCTGATTTTAAAAATTTAGAACCCTACTGTCTGGATTTTGGGCTCGTTTCAGATCACAGTTCCACTTGCTAAATGAAGAAATCACTGCCCAAATTAAGTAGACATGATACAACTCTAATCTTCTAGAAGGCAACCCCTCATAATCTGCTGATTCTACAGTGTGTGTTATACTCAAATTACTGCAGAAATCCCTAATTGGCCTTCTGTCAATAGTTATTTTTGCAATGTCTTCATTACTTTCTAATTGACCAAATTAATTTTCTTCATTTTTGTCATTAAATATAGGTTTAAAAGTAATCTCAATTGTGTAGCTTTTCTAAACACATTCTTCCTCCAGGCCTGCCCTCATTCTTAAATAGGCATTTTTTTCTACCCTCAGTGTTTGTTTGTCTATGCGGATCAATCTATCTAATCTATCGATCTATTTAGGTCTAATGGAATTTGAAAAGTCACCAGTAGCTCAATGTCTAGATTTACAACCTTAGGTGTGAATAACATTCCCCTCAGTAGCATCTCCCTGTCCTGGAGAACACTATCATTGAATGACTTGCCTGGGTTAGCAGGAACCCCAACCTCACCATTTCCTGACCATTCCACAATGAAGTCATGTAGAATGACTCTTGCTCAGTAGAGCCAAAACTCTGATGTGTCTTCTTGAACCTAGAGAACTCCCCTACTGCTGTAGAGTGCTGGTTGTTCCAGAATGAACTATACTCCATGGGGCTCCAGGTACTCCATCCTTGCCAATGCAAATCCCTACTAAATATCCTATAAGTTTTCAATGCTATCCTTGGTTTGGTCCAAGGCAAAACTGCTCTGGGCTCTGTAATTTATATCTCTGTGTGTGTACATGTGTGTTTGTGTGTGTGTTTTAATTCACTGAAAAAGCTGCTTCACAAGGCTCAATACTGCACCCAGAAGATCTGAATCAGGGTGTGTTCCAGGGTCCTCTGTCTCTTGGGCCCAGAAGAGCCATACCTTTCACAACTGTAACAAGGAGCTAACATCTTAGATCCACATATTTCAACCCTCAGAGTTACTTATTTCAGAAGTTTTGAGCCCTCTCCTCCAAATGAGCTGGTCAAAGCCACTCAGGCTACTCCAACAGATCCAAACAGCTTAGAATTATAGGGAAAAAGGAGGAGATGCTCAGTCCTGACTCTCAGTTGGTTCCTGGGCTCCTATGCAAATCTACCCCCTCCTCCTTTGCCCTGTGCAGCTGGAGTTTCCTTAGCCAGATACCTCAATGCACCCTCTGAATGATTGCTACAGACATTAAAGTATTTTGCTAGTGTCTTCTTTCAACATTTCTCTCCAAGGCTCTATCCACACCTGGTTGACCACTTTAACTGTCTGCTTGGCTGGCCAACTTGGCCCAACAACCACATGGTGTGGGTGTTTTTATTGAATAAACTGCTTTTACTGTTTTACTGGCTTGACCAGTCAAGCAGATGAAAAGACGTTACATGTGCTTTTAAAAAATTAAACCATTTTTGGCACTTTGATCAGTAGTTTGATGAAATCTAACTGATTTTTACTTGACTTTGACACAGGTTAAGCTTAAAATTTCTTTCACTTACGGCTTCCTCTTCTTACTAGCCAAAATCCACAGGACTAGTCTAGCCGGTATTGATTCTCTGTCAGTTTTCTCATGTGCTACTCAGGCATGAAATCTGATGTTCCCTACTCCTGGCTTAATATCAAGACTTTGAATATATTAATAGTTGGACCCAGGGGTCCTTATCCTGGATTTGCCCCTCACTAGCTACATGATCTTAGGCAAATTACTTCACCTTCTTTGTGCCTTAACCCTCAACTGTGAAATGGGCATATTAAGAGGATCTGCTGTTGTGAGGAATAAAATAGATAATGCATGCAATATCACAGTGAACAATAAATGTTAATGGCATTTGTTTATTTTTGCTTTTATTTCCAGTATTCTGGGAGGTGGATCATAGAGGATCCTGAAGCTTCTGCACAACAAAGGAAACCATAAGCAAGGTGAAAAGACAGCCTTCTGAATGGGAGAAAATAATAGCAAATGAAACAACTGACAAACAACTAATCTCAAAAATATACAAGCAGCTTATGCAGCTCAACTCCAGAAAAATAAATGACCCAATCAAAAAATGGGCCAAAGAACTAAATAGACACTTCTCCAAAGAAGACATACGAATGGCTAACAAACACATGAAAAGATGCTCAACATCATTCATTATCAGAGAAATGCAAATCAAAACCACAATGAGGTACCATTTCACACCAGTCAGAATGGCTGCGATCCAAAAGTCAACAAGCAATAAATGCTGGAGAGGGTGTGGAGAAAAGGGAACCCTCTTACACTGTTGGTGGGAATGCAAATTAGTACAGCCACTATGGAGAACAGTGTGGAGATTCCTTAAAAAATTGCAAATAGAACTGCCTTATGATCCAGCAATCCCACTGCTGGGCATACACACCGAGGAAACCAGAATTGAAAGAGACACGTGTACCCCAATGTTCATTGCAGCACTGTTTATAATAGCCAGGACATGGAAGCAACCTAGATGTCCATCAGCAGATGAATGGATAAGAAAGCTGGGTACATATACACAATGGAGTATTACTCAGCTATTAAAAAGAATACATTTGAATCAGTTCTAATGAGGTGGATGACGCTGGAGCCGATTATACAGAGTGAAGTAAGCCAGAAAGAAAAACACCAATACAGTATACTTACACATATATATGGAATTTAGAATGATGGTAATGATAAACCTGTACACAAGACAGCAAAAGAGACACAGATGTATAGAACAGCCTTTTGGACTCTGTGGGAGAGGGAGAGGGTGGGATGAGTTGGCAGAGTGGCAATGTAACATTTATGATATCATAAGTGAAACGAATCGCCAGTCTAGGTTTGATGCAGGATGCAGGATGCTTGGGACTGATGCACGGGGATAATCCAGAGAGAAGTTGTGGGGTGGGAGGGGGGAGGTGGAGGTTGGGATTGGGAGTTCATGTACACTCGTGGCTGATTCATGTCAATGTATAGCAAAACAAATACAGTATTGTAAAGCAAAACAAACTAAAAAATAAAAATCAATTTAAAAAATAAATAAAATCAGATTCTGAAAAAAAATGTTAATGGCAGCTAACTGTATAGAACATTTTCTATGCATCAAGTCTTGTGCTAAGAGCCTCTAAGATGATCACATTCATTGTTATCTATTATTTGTCCAAGATATTTAAATTTCACGAATATTGGGTCATTAGTCTGTAATGAGAGCTTTTGTGAATACAAAGATTAGTGAGATACCAGTTGGTAATCAATTAGTTTATATGCTTAAAAAAAAGGACAAAGACACAAAAAAGCATGGTAAGTGGTGATTTCAAGAGAGAGCTACACAGTATTAGGAGGGCATTTAGCATAGGTTACTTCTCTTGGAGCATAGGTGTTATCAAGAGGCCTTCTTGAAGGAGGAGGTATTTAATGATGGGTTTGTTTAAACAGGCAATAGTAAAACTAAGAAGAAATGAGCAATAATGATAGCACCAGCACTTGTAGAGTGTGTCCTACATGCCAGACATTGTGATAAGCAGATGACTTGTCTTGTTTAATCACCCCATAAATTAGGTATTATCCTATACCAATCCCATTTCATTCACAAGGTTGAGGGAAGTTAAATAACTTTCCCAAGAACACAAATCTTTTAACACAGAAATTTCCAGAGCAATTTTCCCAGACATCTTAGGTTGTGCTGAAAGAGGCTCTTGCATAACTCCAACCCCAGCCAAACTCCCTTAACAATGTTATTTCACACCATATGCATTGAGGTTGGCCTGAATCAGCCATTTTTTTCACTTGTGATTTTTTTCTCCACTCCCCACCTCCTCCTTTTCCAGTCAATATTCATTTTAAATGCAAGAAGCCAGCCTCCTTTTTAGCTGACAAGGCTGGTTGATCACACATCTTCAGCTACATAAATGACAAATGCCCATTTAGGTGTGAGGTTGACTCTAAACATTCAAGAAAGATATATTCAAGAGAGAAAAGGCAGGGGAAGTCAACAATTTGCTGAGCAAAGGATGTAGTGACCATTAGATGCCCAGTGATCCCCAAACACTATTCTGAAAAAGCCTCTTAATCAGGAAAGGTGAAAATGACAGCCTTCAAGTATTCCATCTCAAGCCCCTGTGTTCTCTTCCCTGGTGGTTTCCTGGAGTGAAAAGAATCTGCTTACCCAGGGCAATGAAAGCCCTTCCTCCAGACACATCTCATTCAGCTCTAGTCCTATTGCTCCTTATCCCTCCTTGGGGATTCAGTAACTCTCTCTTTCTGGGAAACATGTGTGCCTGGTGCTATTTCAACCCTGGCTGCCCATTTGAATTATCTAGGAACTTTGAAAAATGCCAATACCTTAGCCCCACTCAAGACTAGTTAAATTAGTGTCCCTGGAGATGATGGGTCCTGGGCACTGCATACTTCAGGCAGTGTGGCAGTCAGCCACAGTGCAAAGCCACACTTTGCAGAATTGCCCTTAGATGTGTCTGATGTTTTTTCTCATGGTTGGACTGCCCTTGGGTTTGAGGAGGAAGACAATATAGGCAAAGTACCCTTTTTATCAAAGAACGGAGCCATTCTATCACAACTTTGGGCTTTGCTCTTGAGAATAACTATGCTAAACAGCAGCTCAAGAGTCACATGTTCTGTCCTCACATAGACCCAGGACCTACACCCATATGATCCATGACAAGTCTATTTCTCTAAGCCCTAGATGCTTCATTTGTAAACTGGAGTAACAATCAACCTGACTTAACACATTTATAACATTTAGGGTCATGTCAAGCACATGGTAAGGAATGATAATCATTATTTATCACTATTATTTATGATCTTGGGCAAATTTCTCCCATGTTTCCTTAAACATGTAATAGTTGAACTAGATGATACAGAAGGTGCCTTTAAGTTATATATTCTTAGACTCTGGACAGACTTATTCAGAGATTGTTTGCAAATGAAAAAAAAAAGTGGATGCATCAGTGTATGCTAATTTACAAATTCTCAAATTATCTAATTACTCTTTGTAACTGAAAGCTGTATTAGCAATTCAGCCAATATTAATTAAATTCCTCTACATCTCAGAATCAGCTAAAATGTATAGGAAAGCACTGAACATAGAATTAGGAGATATAAATTAAATTAAAGGTGGGAATTTATATTATTAATGAATAAGTTAGAACAGAGTTGTGTTTCAGTACTAAAGATGTGCTTACCTTGAGCCGTCCAGGCACCCTTGAATGGACGCTATCAGAACCGCCATGGTAAATGGAGGGCTGGGTTAGGAATATGGCCTGGGACGGTAGAGATGATCAGGGTATGGCAGAGCAGAATGGGAAAGAGAGTCACCTAGAGGAGCACTTGGAAATCACCATCCAGCAGGTGGAAATTGGCTAGCATGGCCCCAGGGTCCTCCCTACAGTATAGCTGGCAGTTCAACTGCAGGATTAACTTGGGATTCCTCACTTGTAAAATCAGGATAGAAATTCCTAGCTCTTGGATTACTAAGCAATTTAAATGGGACTATCCATTTTTGGAAAAGCTTTGTAAACATGAAAAAATAATATTCAGATGTATTATTATTTGTGAACATCCAGGGTAGAAAAAGTGAGCAGTGAATTGAGGGGTTTATCATATTAGTACAGGAAAACATATTCTTCCTGTTTACAAAGCTCAGTGATGTTGGCTCAATGGACAGGTGTGGCAGAAACAAGCCTTGTAAGTTTCCCCTCTTGTAAATCTTTTTTTTTTTTTTACATATGAACATATAATTAATTTTTATTTTTTAGTTTGTTTTGCTTTACAATACTGTATTTGTTTTGCTATACATTGACATGAATCAGCCACGTGTGTACATGAACTCCCAATCCCGACCCCCACCTACCCCCTCCCGCCCCACACCTTCTCTCTGGATTATCCCCGTGCTCCTCTTGTAAATCTTAAGGCCACTAGGGTAAACTTTGGACTAACTCAGTAAAACAAAAGATACACAGGAGTTTAGATTCAGCAAAGTTGGGAACTAATGGCAAATTTGCTGCTCTCAGATAAGAGCCTCTGTTAATTAACATTTTAAATTTTAATGTGTCAATAATTTAGGAGCCTAGATTTTTTTTGCTTGGGTTGTGGGGCTTTTTTCTTCCTCTTATGAAGAATAATTTTGCAAGAGTAAAATCAAGGAGTAGGACATTTCTGCAGAATTCATTAGGAAGGTGAGGAAAGGTTAGTCTGTCTCAAAATGTCTATTCTTTTGTTGAACCAGCAAAGATTAGTTCCTGATTTTTATTTTAATGTCTTATGAGATTTAGAGTAATGAATCTTATCCCAATATTTGAGACATGTGGCTTGAAATTGGGACCATCTCAGAAAACAGAGGTAGAATGCAAAAAAAAAAAAAAAAAGGAGAGAGAGAGAGAGAGATTTTGCTGTTCAATTACTGCCCAGGTTAGAGCATTCAGATTGTGTCTAAAATGAATCAATGCAATTATTTAGAAGGTGCAAATTTCAATACACTCTTTGTTTCATGTAGAGCAGAGGTTGGCTGACTACAACCCATGAGCCAAATCCAGCTCCTATCTGTCTTTGTAAATAAAGCTTTTATTGAAACAGAGCCATGTTTATTTGTTTACTTTTGTCTAGGACTGCTTTTGCACTACAACAACAAAGCTAAGTAACTAAGACACAGACTCCATGGCTCTCAACCCCTGAAATATTTACTTTTTTACCAAAAATGTTTGTCAAGACCTGATATAATCTTAGGTGTTTTAGTATCTATCAGAAAAGGTAAAACTGTCAAATTTATGTTTTTGAATTTTTTTTGCTGAGGATAAAGTATATAAGATTTTGAGTTAATTTTAAAAAATGCTAAAATACAAAAAGAAAATGGGGGCATGTGAAATTCTGATATTTGAGAAATAGAGTCTCACTGGGAACAAAAATTTTGATTTTTACATTTCTCTGTTTCTGAGAAATCCTGGCCTAAGAGAGATTTTTTAACAAGTATTCTCTTATTCTCTATTTGAGTCTTAAAATAGTTTGGGCCAAAAATTAAACAGGTAACAATAATGATTTTTCACTTATATACATGAAGATTGATGTAGATGAAAATATATTTGCAATCACAAAGTCATAAGCAAACTGATTTTTGGGGGGGTGTGGGGAGTAGAAAGAGCTTTTGAGATAAAATTCTAGTCTTAGCTCATCAGAAAATTGGTCTTGGCTTACTGGAAATTTCTATAAGGCCTGATAATAGAGAGAGTCCTTCAGCTTGGTCACGTGACAATGTGCACAGGAACTCAAACTGATTTGGCCCTACCTCCTGTGGTCAAGTACATAGAATTAAAAGAAAAGTATGTACTGTACAGTCCCCATAATGGACTGCCTCGAGCTTACCCTAGTTGGGCAGCTCTCTAAGTGCATAGCATGGAGATATGCAGACTTGAAATTTTTTTCCCCCAGTAGTTTGGTGACCAAATAACCTTAGGGAAGAAAACTGATTTAAACAGATTTGGACCTCCTCAAATTTACTGCAAGATTTTTCAAGATCTTCAGGTCTTGATGAACAATGGAAGATGCAACTTTACCTAAACTTTCCTTACCACAGAACTCTTCTCTCATGGAGTATTTTGGGAAATGCCACTTTTAAGAATCTAGGGAAAGTGGATATAATCAGATTGGCATCAATATGATTTTGAGTCTAGAATTTATTTTGGCATTTTTGGGGGAATTCATTCCCTTTTGGAAGTATCATCAACATAATGGGAAACAAATTTCATGACAGTAGGTGGTACAACTTATAAACATGAAAGTAGTGTGCAGAGAATACTCGAGAACTCTGAAGTCAGTTTATAATAAAACTTTTGGGAGACTAACTAAAAATAAATACTAAGATCCTTTAAAATGTGCATTATCTTTTAGTAACCTATTCTTTTTTTTACAAACTTGTCTTTTGGAAAAATCAGAGGTGTTCATAAGGGAATACCTGTAGAGTGATTTATAATACAAAAAAATGGAAACAATTTGAATGTTCAGTAAAGAAGATGGTTGGAAAGGTTTAAATATATTAGAATATTAAGTAGACAACAGAAATCGTATTACTAAAGAGTACTTATTGACACAGGAAATTGTGCATGATACATAATTAAAAAGAAACACTACTAAAATGTATTCACAGAATCTTACTTTTATTGAACTATAAGTGAATAAACATGAAGAATACTAAAAAGACTTACAGAAAATATAGAGTGGGATTATTTGGGCTGTTGGAATTATGCATAAAGTTTCTCTTCTATTGCTAATACATTTGCCACCTTTCCTACATTGAGCTTACAATTAGGAAAAAAAAGGTTAGACTCAATTACAGTAGAAAATCCTTCTCTTTCATATCAATTTTTGCTAAAGAACCTATGGCATGACATATTTTGCAAATGCACTAAGCTATCTATTGCTAGGACCAGAAAGAAGTTTCTGCCAGATGCATGTATGGCAAAGGATGATACCAGAACCCTAGAGGCTTCATGACTAAAGATCATTCTTCTCGTTTTGTTCTCTTCAGAAATATGTCAACCTGAGGAATGGTGGTGCCAACATCCCAAGAAATGACCTCTGGTTTGTAATTCAGGTGGATAATTTCCCTGAATACTTTGAGGCCTGACTCAGCTTGTCCTATGATACATTCTACTCCACCTATTTATCACCCAGACCTCCACTGTCTTGTCATTCCCTTCTCCTGTCCCTATTCCCCACAGCCTGACGGTGCCAGAAGTGTTGGAGTCAGGGCTGCTGAAGAGGGATTTCCTTAGGCTGGAGACTCTTCCAGACAGGATCAGGCTTGGCATCACAGCTGGTTCTGTGAGTTAGCTCTTTCTTTACCTTTTTTGGTAGAATTATGAAAACATGCACAAGTCCCTGTCCACTACATTTCTAAAAATTCCTCCAACATTATACATTATTTAAATCTATGTCTCTGCTGCATGGTTCTGGCCTGAGGTACTCTGCCATGAATTCACCTTGATTAAGAAGTGTCCCCCTTTCTGGACCTCAATTCCCTTGCCCATTTAATAAGCTATCTGGAGTTACACAACAAACATTTATTGAGTTCCTGCTCTGAGGTCAAAGATGCATAAGACAGATATAGCTCTTGTCTTAATAGAGCTTACAATTTAGTGGAATGGGCAGATTTTATGTATATATACTTTTTAAAGCAAAGACGGTATTGCAGGAGACAGTGTATGAAGATTTTACTGGATCCATAGATAGCCCATCTAAGCCAGACTCAGGAGGTCATGAATGAGCTTGTGACATGCAAGAAACAATTTGAAGAAGACATTCTGAAATATAAGTAAGAGTTATGAAAGAGCAGTAATGGAAGACAGCAATAGCTTACTAAAACCGCAGAAACAAAGGATAAGTAATGAAGCCAAGAGATTAAAAGAAATTCATATAACCCAAAGAGAATGTGTGATAAGGGAATGGAACAAAATGAGAACAAGCCACATTCCAGAGTTTAGACCAGCACTATCCAAGATACACAATGTGAGCTATGTATGTAATTTTCAATCTTCTGGTAGCCATATTATAAAAAGTAAAAGAGAAATATCTGAAGTTAAATGTAATAACCTATTTTAGTTAATCCAGTATAATTAAAATATTTCAACATGTAACCCATAGAAAATTATTAATAAGATACTTTAAATTTTTTTCCCCTAAATCTTTGTAATCTGATGTTCACAGTTATCACGTTCTCAATTCAGACTCATCATATTTTAACTACTGAACAATCACATGAGGCTAGTGGCTACCACACTGGACAGCACAAATTTAGACTGCATCTTTAGGAAAATGCAAAGCCACCAAAGGTGCTTCATGGATAATTAATTTGATGGGAAAAGGTAGGAAGCAGGGAAACTAGAAAGATTTTTGTAGAATCTATAGCAAAGAGTAAAGTGGGGGTGGGGGCGGAGATAAACAGATCTCATTAGCGTCAAGAGATACTCTGGAGGTAAGCTTTACCATTTTGACATGTATATAAGCCCATGGAACACCCAGACCCAAGAGTTACTTCATAAAGCATAATGATGCACTTAATTTTTCCCTCTCTGACCTCTTTAAGGTGAAAGTCACAGACCTATATAGGAAATCACAAAGGCCACATGGTTTCCTAGGAGCCACACAGCAAATGGTTTCGGTGAATGGTTGATGGTGCTATTTTGACCCTTTCTCCTCTGTACAGAGTGAGAAAGAAGAAACATCCAGAAAGTCTGAGAGTGTTTGTTGCTCCCCCCCTCCCACCGCTGACACACTGAATCTATGGAGAAAGGAGGAGAGGCGGAGGCAGATGGAGAAAAGTGCTTCTCAGGGGTGATTACAGCCAGAGAGGGGCTTGAAGAGACATCCCTGGGCCCCATATTTCTTTTGCCACCAGTGACTTTCAAATCAAATGAGCCCAATCTGCAGATCAAAATGAGATTTTTCTTATTGACTTCCCTGAAAGCTTAGCCGGCTCTCCACAAATCGAGTCATGTGTATCCTGCATCATCATCAACCACAGCCGACTGCAGGGATGTCGGAACTGGGCCGATGCTAGCAAATATGTCACTGATGCATGAGGCCAGGGAAAATCCAGCTCTTATTGGCCTGGCACTGCTGACCTGGTTTGTCCATAAATGAAGAGCAAATGCAATTTGCAAAACACATAGAACTGATAAGGGGCTACAACAAGCGGGGCTGGAGTCACTTTGCTAAGAGCAGGCATGCTTGAAGGGGAGACAAAGCAGATTTCAACCTTGAAATTGGACAGAGAGCATTTCTTAAAGTCTGCTCTGTGCACCCCTTTTCCTCATCAACATCTGAAGAGTGTGTTAAAAATCTGCATACCTGAGTCTAACCCCAGGCCTGCTGAAAGGGAGGAGTGCCTGGGATAGGGCCTAGGAAACAGTCACGCTTAAGAAAACCCATAAGATTCTTGTGCATATTAAGGTTTAATAATTTGAGGAAGGAAGGTAGAACAAGAGGATTTCCATTCATTTATCGGGAAAAACTGAGCCTGGAATCAGTCTACCTGGCTTGTCATTCAGACTTTGCTTCTGGCTAACTGGCTGACTCAGAATGAGGAGGAAATGAGGGGTGGGGATGTGAAATCAGAAGAGGGTGTAGGCCTGCTGCCTTCATATAAGAGCTGTGTGATGGTGCTTTATAACCAAGTCTCACTGTCACCACAAGAAAATGCAGGGTGAAGTCAGGTGACCTTGAAAAATGAGATTCTAGCATTATAGCTCTGACATTCTATTTCATGAATGACATTCTATTTCTAACCCCAGTTCCTTCTGTAAAATGGGGAGGTTATCTTCCATTTGAGCTATGTTATTTTCAGAAGCCAGTGAAACACCATTTTTTTTTTTTTTTCAGTTCAAAAGGTAGACACAAACAGAAAGTGGTGGTATTAATCCAATACAGACTTATCTCTACTTAGCACATTATTTGTTGTAAGACTATCTACACTAATAAAATACCCTTAAACGCATAATGTTTTTTGTTTGTTTGTTTGTTTTAACAAAGCACACTACAATATAAAAGGATATATATCTTTTCCTTTTACTGTAGGTTAAACTCAGGTGAAATGGCCTAGATTAACCTCTGCTGACCCTCTCTGTAACACAATACTAATTCTGTAAGGGAAAAAGAGATTCACCTTAAGATATTCCAGGTTTTCCACATATTAAAAAAAAAAAAAAACCCTCAATATGGCCATGCCTTAACTTAGCTTTCAAATCTATCAATAATTCAGCCACTATCTCCTTCCATGTAGCCAACAGTAGCAAAATTTGATTATTTGATAAGATGTCTTGTGTTTTTCTATTCACAAATCTGTGCTTATTTCATACCAAATCCTTGGACTAGAACATTTCTCTGCTTATCAAATATCCTCCTATCAACATGGAAACATACATTACCGTATGTAAAACAGATAGCCAATGGGAATTTGCTGTATTACTCGGGGAACTCAAACCAGAGCTTGGTAACAACCTAGAGGGGAGAGATGGAGAGGAAGGTGGGAGGGATGTTCAAGTAGGAGGAGACATGGGTAAACCTATCGCTGATTCATGCTGATCTTTAGTAGAAACCAACACAGTACTGTAAAGCAATTATCCGTCAATTAAAAATAAATTAAAAAGTATCTTCCTATCAGACTTCTATCTATAAGAATATCATAGTTGTATACAAACATTTCATTTCAAAGCTGTTGACTTTGATGCTGTATATGAAAGCAAAACAATCACACAAATAAGAGATAGTTCATGACCTAATAAGTATCCAACCTTAGGGGAGCAATTAAATAAATAAAGTCATACAACAGAATCCAGGTATCCCCTGCTTTTCAAAAGTTTGCTTTACATCACTTCTCTTTTTAGAAAAACCAACATTACCTGTTTTTGCTCATTGAAAGAAATCCAAAGATTATATCCACTTTTATGAAAAAAGACACAACATGAAAATAGCATTCTGCACTGCTTTGCAATGAGCCATTATAGAGGTAGCGCATACCCGAAGAAGCGAGAACAGTGCCCACAAAACCCTTCCCTGGGAACCACACTCAGCACCTCAGCCTCAAGCCGCCTTAGCTTTAAACTGCGTGACCATCTGTGCTTCATCTCAATTTATTTTGTGCATCCACTAGCAAGATGTGTCCTAAAGCACTTTCTTTTTCACTTTACACTATTTTGTCTTATGGAATGGTCACAGGAACGCTCTACTTTTAGAGAGCAGGCACACTTGTCCTCTACTCTAGACTGTATGCTGTTGGAAAAGAATATTTACCAGCCTGCGAAGGTGGTCATGACACACCATTAACTGACAGAGAAAAGCAAGCATCATTTAAAACCACCTGTAGGCACCATATAGAACAGACAGGAGAAGCACGCGCTGGGTCGCTTCGGTGTTAGTTCTGCATCATGACAGAAGGTCCCACAAAGAAGAAAGGAAAAGTCTGAGGACCAGAGCAACAAGGACGCACCGAGAACGGAAATCTCTGCTCAAAAACGTAATACCACTCTAGGTGAGGGAGCCAGATATTCCAGTGCATTATATTACATTCACATAACGCAGCTTCTCTCAGCCTCTGCTGCTCTCCTAGCTTCATTCAACTGTCGTCCGTGTGTCTCAAATCCAAAACATGTGCAAGAGGGACTGATCGAGTATTTAGTCATTACCCAATACCGAGCCCCCATACTGGACAGAGCTCTCAGGCCAGGCCGTTTCATGGCCAGTGGTCTGCTCAACCAATAGACAGAGGCCTCTGGCCCAGATTCAGTTACTCACGTGATCATATGACACCAACTTGGAAAGGTACAGGTTAGGACTGCCAGGGTTGCTCCTCTCCAACTCCGTACTCAAAGATTCATGTCTCCTCTCTAGCACGTTCATCAAATAATATGTGCTGTTATGCCTGGATGGTGGGGGAGAAACAAATCAGGATTGGATTTGGCTCCTCGTGGAAAAAAAAAAAGAATTCAAAATGATAATGATTTAAACACTTGAGGGTTTATCTCTCAAGTGGAAGACATCTGGAGGTGGCCAGTCCAGGCCTTGGTATGGCAACTCTTCACAAAGTCATTAGAATCAGGAGCATCCTAACTCCCTGCCCCTCAGCCTAACATGCAGTAGAGTACTCCTCACACATTGCTTCATATTCTCTTTACAGTGTCCACATGAAATGGATGCTATTTTAACCCCTATTCCTAAAATGCAAAAATGAAAGTGCTCAGGGATTTTAGAAGATAGTTATACCAGCAAGATAGTTCAGTTGCTCAGTCACATCCAACTCCTTGCAGTCCCATGGACTGTAGCACGCCAGGCTTCCCTGTCTATCACCAATTCCCGGAGCATACTCAAACTCATGTCCTTTGCGTCGGTAATGGCATCCAACCATCTCATCCTCTGTTGTCCCCTTCTCCTTCCACCTTCAGTATTTCCCAGAATCAGGGTCTTTTCAAATGAGTCAGTTCTTTGCATCAGGCAGCCAAAGCGCTAGATTTTCAGCTTCAGCATCTGTCCTTCCAATGAATCTTCAGGACTGACTTCCTTTAATATTGACTACTTGGATCTCCTTGCAGTTCAAGGGACTCTCAAGAGTCTTCTTCAACACCACAGTTAAAAAGCATCAATTTTTCGGCACTCAGCTTTCTTTATAGTCCAATTCTCACATCCATACATGACTACTGGAAAAACCACAGCTTTGACTAGACAGACCTTTGTGGGCAAAGTAATTCTTCTGCTTTTTAATATGCTGTCTAGGTTGGTCATAGCTTTTCTTCCAAGGAGCGAGCATCTTTTAATTTCATGGCAGCAGTCTCCATCTGCAGTGATTTTGGAGCCCCAAAACATAAAGTCTCTCACTGTTTCCACTGTTTCCCCGTCTATTTGCCATGAAGTGATGGGACTGGATGCTATGATTTTAGTTTCCTGAATGCTAAGCTTTAAGCCAGCTTTTTCATTCTCCTCTTTCACTTTCATCAAGAGGCTCTTTAGTTCTTCTTTGCTTTCTGCCATAAGGGTGGTGTCATCTGCATATCTGAGGTTACTGATATTTCTCCTGGTAATCTTGGTTTCATTTTGTGCTTCATCCAGCCCAGTGTTTCACATGATGTACTCTGCATAGAAGTTAAATAAACAGGGTGACAATATACAGCTTTGATGTACTCCTTTCCCAAGTTGGAACCAGTCTGTCGTTCCATGTCCAGTTCTAACGGTTGTTTCTTGACCTGCACACAGATTTCTCAGAAAGCAAGTCAGGTGGTCTAATATTCCCACTCTTTCAGAATTTTCCACAGTTTGTTGTAATCCACACAAAGGCTTTGGCATAGTCAATAAAGAAAGAGTACACATAAGAACTATACAAAAAATATCCTCATGACCCAGATAAACATGATGGTGTGATCACTCACCTAGAGCCAGACATCCTGGAATGTGAAGTTAAGTGGGCTTTAGGAAGCATCACTATGAACAAAGCTAGTAGAGGTGATGGAATTCCAGGTGAGATATTTCAAATCCCGAAAGATGATGCGGGCATATTTGCTCGATATGCCAGTAAATCTGGAAAACTCAGCAGTGGCCACAGGACTGGAAAAGGTCAGTTTTCATTCCAATCCCAAAGAAAGGCAATGCCAAAGAATGTTCACACTACTGCACAATTGCACTCATCTCACACGCTAGTCAGTTCACTTCAGTCACTCAGTCATGTCCAACTCTTTGCGACCCCATGAACTGCAGAACACCACGCCTCCCTGTCCATCACCAACCCCTGGAGTTCACTCAGACTCACGTCCATCGAGTCAGTGATGCCATCCAGCCATCTCATCCTCTGTCGTCCCCTTCTCCTCCTGCCCCCAATCCTTCCCAGCATCAGAGTATTTTCCAATGAGTCACCTCTTCGCATGAGGAGGCCAAGGTACTGGAGCTTCAGCTTTAGCATCATTCCTTCCAAAGAAATCCCAGGGCTGATCTCCTTTAGAATGGACTGGTTGGATCTCCTTGCAATCCAAGGGACTCTCAAGAGTCTTCTCCAACACCACAGTTCAAAAGCATCAATTCTTCGGCGCTCAGCCTTCTTCACAGTCCAACTCTTACATCCATACATGACTACTGGAGAAACCATAGCCTTGACTAGATGGACCTTAGTCAGCAAAGAAATGTCTCTGCTTTTGAATATGCTAGCTAGGTTGGTCATAACTTTTCTTCCAAGGAGTAAGCATCTTTTAATTTCATGGCTGCAGTCACCATCTGCAGTGATTTCAGAGCCCCCAGAAATAAAGTTTGACACTGTTTCCACTGTTCCCCATCTATTTCCCATGAAGTGATGGGACCAGATGCCAGGATCTTCATGCTAGCCAAGTAATGGTCAAAATTCTCCAAGCCAGACTTCAACAGTACATGAACCAAGAACTTCCAGATGTTCAAGCTGAATTTAGTTATACTAATGGTGCCATTTAATGGTATGCCTCTATGCATATCCTGTGTCCAGTGATTTTCTGGGTCTTCTCAAAGGGTAGATTCTACTTGGATCTAGGCTAGTCTTGTGACTTATTTTGGTCCAAATAGCTGTGTAGAAGTGATGGTGTGCCAGTTCTGAACTTATGCTCAAAGAGAGCTTGCCTGCTTCAATTGTCTCTCTCTTAAAACCTTTCTCATGTGCAGTAGCCTAGACAAGCTGACTAGAACATGAGAGGCACATAGAGCAAATTGGACTCACGCAAGCCAACTAGCCAACACCCAGCAGATCCACCAACTAAGCAGAGATTACCTAAGTGAGCCCAGCCCTGAAAAGCCAATCTCTGGATTCTTGAGCAAAAATAAATGTTCACTATGCTTAATATTGCATGCCACTGAAGACCCATAGCTGTCTGTTTAGCAACATTATTGTGGCATTACATAACTGTGAGATAGGTCAGTTAGTAACTTTCCAAAGTCACCCAAATAGTAACTGGTAGAGCCAAGATGTGAACTTAGGATATCTACTTTCAGAGTCTGACATGCCCAGGGAAGGCTTTGGAAAGAACAAATTATTTGGGAAATATCTGAAGTGTCTCAGAATCTCCGGTCTCTAAGTCAGAGGTCCTGTGTTCAGTCCTGGGGTTTTATTAACTACTTCAGGCCTTTGGAACTTGGTTTCCTTACCTTTAAAATGAGCATAATAAATACTTCTGTTAGCAGGATTCCTGATAGGACCCGATGGGATACCTATGAAAAGCATTTCACAAATGACTGTGCAGATAGCAGGTGCAGATATCACATCTCCACGCTGCCAATAGCTCAACAGACAGAGGCTACTCTGCCTGAAAGGGCTTTGCTAGAAGGCCTCTGCACGCCTCCACTCAAGGAACAATTATGGATCGAGGGCACCTGTAGAGGCCAGGATAGTGAACTGTTTGTCTTTATAGCATCCACCTCCCATAACAGGAAAGCTTTAGCTGAGTTCTAAATGAGAGGAAAAGGTGAAAAAAAAAAAAAATCCCCTAAAGCTGCTATGAAATTCACAGAGGCCCTTAATGGTGATTTAATGCTGGGTGATCTAGCTTGCCACAAGATTGTGACAGGACTGTATTTTTTTCTCTCGGGTTTAGGTGAGTAGTAGTGTGGCTGCATTTAAAGGCGGTGGGGAGAGGGTGGTGGGAGGATGATTAATCATGTGCTGGACTACAAGCAGAATTAAAGGGACAGGGAGACTAGAGATGGCTGGAGAGTGACCTTTCGGGCAGGGTGTTACTAAGGAAGCACAAAAAGGAGGGTCAGGCTACACCCTACCTGTTCTTTCTCCTCTCATTTTTATAACTAAATTCCTCCTCCCTGGAGTTCCCAAACCCACTCTAGGAAAGCCTTCATAGAGATCATTTAGCTTCCCTGGTGGTTCCAGACATGGTCTCAGCGTACAAAAGATCAGGATTCAAAAGCATCACATAATGCCTCAAAGTCTATGGTTAACTCTGGCTTTCATCTTTTACACATTTAAACACTTTTTAAAATGCACTCACATTTAATGTCTAACCCCAGACACTACCCAGCTGTATATATGCACAGTATGCATTCATACATTCGCTCATCAAATACTATTTGCTCCTCTCTGTTATGTACTAACCATCAAGCACTGCCCTAGGCTCAAAGGAAGCAGAGATGAATGAAATATGGTCCCTGCCCTCAAGGACAGCTTATAAATCATTCCTTATCATGACTTCTAGATGGAAAAACAAAATTTTTTCCACAGTAAGCTATCCCTGAATGTTCTTAACAGGTCTTCCACCAATGAATATTTTGCTTATTTCTAATTTTTTGCTATTCAGGAGTCACTGTAAAATGTGTGGGCATGACTATTGAATAACTTCTACAAAAGACTGTCAAGTGTAGGCATGCTGTAAATTTTTATTTCTATTGCCAAAAAGGCTGCACCAATTTGCATTCCAAATAATAATATATGTGTACTTGTTTCCTCAGTACTATTAAGCTTCATATATTAGTAAATCTGTTAAGTAAAAAGTGAAATTTCATTTTCAAAAATTTCTGTTTCTTTAATTGTGAATAAGGTTGAGCATTTTGTTGAATGGTAAAGACATTTTTTTTCCCTTTGAACTTATTGCTAACATTCTCAGTTCATTTTTCTTTTGGTTGTTGGTTTTGTTTCTTTATTTACAGACATAGAAAAATTAAGGAAACTAGTTATAGTATAGTGGTTTTTTCATGTGCAATTTTACACTTTCAATGTAGTCAAATTTGCCAGTCTTTTTGGGTGTGGTTTTTGGTATTCATTTCTTCTTTAGAAATATCTTTTGTATGTCAACATTATAAAAGCATGCTGCTGTATTTTCTTTTAGTGATTTGTATAGTTTTTTTTTTACAATTAATTCATTAATGCATATAGAACTATGTTAGCTTTTCATTGCTGCATCACAAATTACCACAGCCTTATCAGCTTAAGACAATATACACTATGCTGCAGTTTCTATGGATCAGGAGTTTGGCATTGATTAACTGGATCCTTGGCTTAGAGTTTCACAGCCTGTGCTCAAGGTCTTGGCCAGAACTATGTTCTCATCAGAAGCTCAACTGGGGAAGGATCTGCTGCCAAACTCTTTCAGATTACTGTTCATTTCCTGATACTCTGTGATCCATGGCATCCTGCTTCATCAAAGTCAGAGAGAGAGACAGTCTAGCATGATGGGCATTACATGAGTATGTGATCACAGTAAGCCTATCACCTTTGTCACATTCCAATATTCAGAAGAAAGTCACTGATCCTTCCCATACTCAAAGGGATTACACAAAGGTGTGAATACCAGGAGCTAGAGATCCTGAAAATTCTCTAAAGTCTGTCTGCTACAAATCTGTTTTGGTAAAAGGAGGTAGGGATTAACTGTCTTTAGAGGGTCAGCCAAAAGTCTCAATGTCACTTACAAAATTATCTAACTTTCCTCTAACTTACTAGAGATTCTATTTTTTTTAAATTTTCCTCAGACAGTCTAGTTTAAATAACTCAAACTAGTTCATTTCTCCTTCTTTCTTCATTGTAAATACAGCATCCATGGTATTGGAAATGTAGTTTATCAATCCCACAATCCACTTATTGGTCATAAAAAGAATATTTTTCAAGCTTTTTCCCCAGAGCCAATCACCATTGTCAGTTTTTGTTTTATTCTTTCAGACATATGTACATCCGTGCTTTTATTCTTATATACCTATATCTATCCAGCTAAATATAAAGGTTGAAGAAAATAAAAAGAAGAAAGTCTAATCATTATCTCACTCTTTTCCACAGAAGAGGTGCATATTCACAGCAGAGACCAGACAACTTCAAGTCAATGCAAGTGTGTGCTAGGAAACACTACATTAGTCAGTTAAGCTGACAGCTGACACTAGTCTTGCTCCAAAATGAGCCAAACTCAGGACCAAGACAAGGAAAGGGACAGCAACAGGTAAAGCAGGAACATTTCTGAAGATGGAGTGCATCCCAAAGAAGATAATATAGTTAAGAAAGGATTGCAAGTCCCCAAGTCGCATGCACATGAACAGCCACAGTATCCATCTGGGCCTGAGTATTTATAATTTCTGACTACATTTTGTTTCATAATAGAGTCTGCAAATATCCACTGAAGCTGATATTATTTTCTCTCAGCAGCAAGTGGTATGAAGAATGAAGCACATACTAGCCATAACCCTTACATCAGTTCAGTTCAGTTGCTCAGTCGTGTCTGACTCGTTGCAACCCCATGAACTGCAACATGACAAGCCTCCCCATTCAACCAAATCCCAGAGTTTACACAAACTCATGTCCATTGAGTCGGTGATGCCATCCAAGCATCTCATCCTCTGTCGTCCCCTCCTCCTCCTGCACTCAATCTTTCCCGGCATCAGGGTCTTTTCAAATGAGTCAGCTTCGCATGAAGTGGCCGAAGTATTGGAGTTTCAGCTTCAACATCAGTCCTTCCAATGAACACTCAGGACTGATCTCCTTTAGGATGGACTGGTTGGACCTCCTTGCAGTCCAAGGGACTCTCAAGACTTTTCTCCAACCCACGGTTCAAAAGCATCAATTCTTCAGTTCTCAGCTTTCTTTATAGTCCAACTCTCACATCCATACACGACTACTGGAAAAACAATAGCCTTGACTAGACAGACCTTTGTTAGCACAGTACTGTCTCTGCTTTTTAATATGCTATCTAGGTTGGTCACAACTTTCCTTCCAAGGAGTAAATGACTCTTAATTTCATGGCTGCAATCACCATCTGTAGTGATTTTAGAGCCCTCCCCAAATAAAGTCAGCCGCTGTTTCCCCATCTATTTTCCATGAAATGATGGGACCAGGTGCCAATGATCTTAGTTTTCTGAATGTTGAGCTTTAAGCCAACTTTTTCACTCTCCTCTGAATGGCAAACCACTTCAGTATTCTTGCTTTGAGAACTCCATGAACAATATGAAAAGGCAAAAAGACAGGACACTGAAAGATGAACTCTCCAGGTCGGTAGGGGCCCAATATGCTACTGGAGATCAACGGAGAAATAACTCCAGAAAGAATAAAGGGATGGAGCCAAAGCAAAAACAACATCCAGTTGTGGATGTGACTGGTGATCGAAGCAAGGTCGATGCTATAAAGAGCAATATTGCATAGGAACCTGGTATGTTAGGTCCACGAATCAAGGCCAATTGGAAGTGGTCCAACAAGAGATGGCAAGAGTGCACGTCGACATTCTAGGAATCAGCGAACTAAAATGGACTGGAATGGGTGAATTTAACTCAGATGACCATCATATCTACTACTTTGGGCAGGAATCCCTTAGAAGAACTGCACTAGCCATCATAGTCAACAAAAGAGTCCGAAATGCAGTACTTGGATACAATCTCTGAAACTACAGAATGATCTCTGTTCATTTCCAAGGCCAATCATTCAATATCACAGTATCCAAGTCTATGCCCTGACCAGTAATGCTGAAGCTGAAGTTGAACAGTTCTATGAAGACCTAACAAGACCTTTTAGAACTAACACCCAAAAAAGATGTCCTTTTCATTATAGGGGACTGGAATACAAAACTATTAAGTCAAGAAACACCTAGAGTAACAGGCAAATTTGGCCTTGGAGTACATAATGAAGCAGGGCAAAGAGTAATAGTTTTGCCAAGAGAACGCACTGGTCATAGCAAACAGCCTTTTCCAACAACACAAGAGAAGACTCTACACATGGACATCACCAAATGGCAAACACCAAAATCAGATTGATTATATTCTTTGTAGCCAAAGATGGAGAAGCTCTATACAGTCAACAAAAACAAGACCAGGACCTGACTGTGGCTCAGATCATGAACTCCTTATTGCCAAATTCAGACTTAAATTGAAGAAAGTGGGGAAAACCACTAGACCATTCAGCTATGACCTAAATCAAATCTCTTATGATTATCCAGTAGAAGTGAGAAATAGATTTAAGGGACTAGATCTGATAGACAGAATGCCTGATGAACTATGGATGGAAGTTCATAACATTGTACACAAGGAAGGGATCAAGACTATCCCCAAGAAAAATAAATGCAAAAAAGCAAAATGGCTGACTGAGGAGGCCCTACAAATAGCTGTGAAAAGAAGAGAAGCAGAAAGCAAAGGAGAAAAGGAAAGACACACCCATTTGAATACAGAGTTCCAAAGATAGCCAGGAGAGATAAGAAAGCCTTCCTCAGTGATCAATACAAATAAGTAGAGCAAAACAATAGAATGGGAAAGACTAGAGATCTCTTCAAGAAAATTAAAGATACCAAGGGAACATTTCATGCAAAGATGGGCTCTATAAAGGACAGAAATGGTCTGGACCTAACAGAAGCAGAAGATATTAAGAATACACAGAAGAACTGTGCAAAAAAGATCTTCACGACTCAGATAATCACGATGGTGTAATCACTCACCTAGAGCCAGACATCCTAGAATGTGAAGTCAATGGGCCTTAGGAAGCATCACTATGAACAAAGCTAGTGGAGATGATCGAATTCCAGTTGAGCTGTTTCACATCCTGAAAGATGTTTCTGTTAAAGTGCTGCACTCAATATGCCAGCAAATTTGGAAAACTCAGCAGAGGCCACAGGACAGGAAAAGGTCAGTTTTCATTCCAATCTGAAAGAAAGGCACTGCCAAAGAATGCTCAAACTACTGCACAATCGCACTCATCTCACATGCTAGTAAAGTAATGCTTAAAATTCTCCAAGCCAGACTTCAGCAATACATGAACTGTGAACTTCCTGATGTTCAACCTGGTTTTAGAAAAGGCAGAGGAACCAGAGATCAAATTACCAACATCCGCTGGATCACGGAAAAAGCAAGAGAGTCCAAGAAAAACGTCTACTTCTGTTTTATTGACTATGCCAAAGCCTTTGACTGTGTGGGTCACAATAAACTGTGGAAAATTCTGAAAGAGATGAGAATACCAGACCACCTGACCTGCCTCTTGAGAAATCTGTATGCAGGTCAGGAAGCCACATTTAGAAGTGGACATGGAATAACAGATTGGTTCCAAATAGCAAAAGGAGTACGTCAAGGCTGTATATTGTCACCCTGCTTATTTAACTTATATGCAGAGTACATCATGAGAAACGCTGGGCTGGAGGAAGCACAAGCTGGAATCAAGATTGCTGGGAGAAATATCAATAACCTCAGATATGCAGATGACACCACCTTTATAGCAGAAAGTGAAGAAGAACTAAAGAGCCTCTTGATGAAAGTGAAAGAGGAGAGTGAAAAAGTTGGCTTAAAGCTCAACATTCAAAAAACGAAGATCATGGCATCTGGTCCCATCACTTCATGGGAAATAGACGGAGGAACAGTGGAAACAGGGCTGACCCTTACATACACATTCTTATTCAGACTCTTTGCCATTACAGGTTATTATAAGGTAATAAGTATAGTTCCCTGTGTCATACAGTCGATCTTTGTTGTTTACCTATTTTTATACAGTGGTGTGTATGTCATTCCAAATCCCTAATTTATATCCACTGCATTCTCCCCTCTGCCACCCACTTTGTTAATCATAGTTTGTTTTCTACATCTATAAACTTCCTTTTGCTTTGTAAATAAGTTCATTTGTTAGCCATGACTTTTCTTGAAAAACATGAACATCATCTCTATTATTACAACAATCCATTCTTATTCTGCCACTACCTTTTTGGAAGACATTATGCCTTATTTTTTCAATTACATTTATATTGAATGAGGAATATATATATGTGGTAAAGAAAAATTCCAATGTTATCAGATACACAAAAAAGGAAAAGTAAGTCTCCTTATATCCCTATCTTGTTGTCCCTCAGGCTCTCTTTCCTTCCCAGAGATAGAGATATATCAATATAGGTAGGTGTTACATAGAGAGGTGATAAATAGATCAGACTCTGCAACACTGGCATGCTATACACAATTTTCTGCACTTTGCTTTTTTCACTTAGTGATATATCACAGCATGGGTTCTATATTAGTGCTATAGAACTGCCTCATTTTTAATAGCTACACAGTATTGTTTGGATGTAATATAATTCATGGAACCATCCCCTATCAATGGATATTCAGTTTATCTCCCATCTTCCACTTTTTAGAATAATACTCTAGTTAATGACTTCATATTTCACAATATCATTTTAATTTATAATATTTTAAAGATAAATACAAATTATTTCTAACATAATTCACTTTATTTCTATCACTGAACTTCATTTATGAAGAAACAGTACTATATTCAAACTGAGGTCCAAAGCAGAGGTCCAAACTGATAGCCACTAGCTAAAACTAACACTGAGACATGTATTTAATCCACGCCATTATGTTTCAAAATGGAACAAATTGTCAGCACTAAAATTTTAAGGATTTTGATGTGGTTTCTCCAAATGACATCAAAATCAAGATGTGGGATGTCTATTGAGTGAGTAAGTACTTAGCAATGCTGGGTTCACATTCTTGCCTAATAGTACTTGGCTGGCGCTGAGTAAAGCTGTTCAATTAGATGTGGCACAGACTTTCTCAGTCCACTGCAGGACCAAGATGGGAATCAATACTGACATTTATCATCACACATTCCCTAAAATCACCTCATCTTATAGTAGAGTTGAGAAAAAAAATAGTGAAATGATTTTGTATTCAAAGATCTCAGAAGAGTAGGAAAACAAAAAAATACACCCAAACCCACCACCACTCCCTATTGCCTTACACTCACTCTTCCTGCTTCCTCATTCATTTACATAAGTAGCCTAGCCTCTGAAAGCATTTGACTCTTCAATCCCATGTTTGAAAGAACCAGATCCTCTCCCGGGTCAAAGACATTTTCAGAAACAGTTCTATAGAGGTCTATTATCTCTTTCTTCTGTTTATTTAAGCCCTCCTTCCATTTGTCAACTTCTTTGACAGGTTTGTCCTGCAAAGGATTATTTATTCTTTAATACAATTTCTAAAAAAAAAAAAAAAAAGGAAACAAACAAGAAGAACCCCTAAGTGCGTCCAATGGACTTAAAGCTAAAGTGGACCATCCATTGATTCTAAAGAAAAGCAGCTGGCAAAACTAATCAATGTTGGACATTTGCATTTTTTTCTTTTTTTTACAGTCTCCCCTGGTGCTGTGAGATTGGTTTTCTGTGTTGGAAGGAGAGCATGGAGAGCAGCTGCTGTCTCCCGGCCTGGTGCAGAGTATACAAGAGTGCGTGGCACAGAATTCATCTACCAAATATCCCAACAGGTTAACCAGTTCTGGAGGGAGGAAGTCACAGCTCTTACTTTTGAAGGTTCTTTGTATTGAGTATAAAAGAGTCTGTGTTTCTGGGAATAATATCTCTCTCTTCAAATTGACTCTATCTACTCTAGGCAGCAAGATGATGCTGCTTAAACTTGATAATCTCCTGCTGATGAGATGGTGACAAGAAAAAAATTAAATACAAGTATGAGCTTGGCAAAAATAAACATATGCAAGCTCTGGAAACTAGGCAGTAGTATAATTCTCACTGCAAGTTTTTGAGTGCTTCTTATGTGAGGTTTGTGCCCAGTGCTATACACACATTATCTCTATTAATTTTCTCAATACTGAAAGATACATGTTATTCTTAACCCTCCTTTATAGATGGAAAAATCGAAGACTAGAGAAGAATAGTGGTTTTTACAAGGGATTTAGCCTTATAAATGACAGAGCTGACATTCATCTAGGTTTCTCTGATTTTTTCGAAACTTAGTTAAAGAAATTCCTGAAAAGTTTCCTTCACAGAATAAGCATTCTACAAAGAGGTTCATGTTGGATTTTCAGTGAGAACCACTGAGTGTACTCCTTTTGGAATCCATAATGCTGCTGCTGATAATCATTCAGGGAGGAACATTTTCATCCTATTCTTTATGTCATTTTTTTTTCTTCCATATCTTCTGCACAAGAAGCAGTCTAGTGTTGGCCCCTTTCTCCTTAAACAATTCACAATTGAAATAGCTATTTATGACCTCAATTCTATTCGGAAAGATTATTTATTTCATTGCCCACTTTTCTTCCTGACATTCCTAAGCTCTCTTTGATGTCCTGAAAAGTTAAGTCACTATTCACCAGCTCTCACTGCTGGTAACATATAATTCACAGCAACTACTTGGTCATAGAGCCAGACCCAAACCAACTCATCTGTTCTATAATCCATGAAGCTTCAGGCTTCATACCTCATCTTCCTCTAAAAACATTATTTTTAAAATACTTTTCAATTTGCATACAGTAAAACACACCCTCTATGGTGTACTGTTTTATGAGTTTAACAAATGCTTGCAGTTGTATAAGCACTACTACAATCAAGATACAGAGCACTTCCATCCCATTCAAATAAATCCCCTCATGCTATTCGTTTGTTGTCACCTGCTCCTAACTTGCCAACCGCTGACCATTCTCTGTCCCTGTTACTTTGGTTTTCTCCATAATGTCAAATAAAATACAATCATACAACATGTATCTCTCAGTCAGGCTTGTTTCATTCTGCATAATCCATTCATATATTGGGAAGAGATGGGCAAAATGAGAGAAGGGGGCCAACTTACAGCTATGGATGGCAACTAGACTTGTGGTGGTGATCACTTACTAGTGTATGAATGACAAATTATAATGTTGTACACCTGAAACTAATGTAATAAAAAATAAATTTACCCATGTTTTTTGAATATCAGTAGTCCATTCTTTTTGATTGATGAGTAATATTCCATTGCATGGATGTTCCATGGATTGTTAATCCATTTACCAGTTGAGGGATATTTGAATTGTTTACAGTTTTTGATAACTACAAATAGCTGCTATAAACATTTGTATATACAGTTTCTGTGAACATAGATTTTATTTGATGTAAGTCCTGAGGAAAAGAGTAGCTTGTTCATATTCTAAGTTTATCTTTGACTTTATGTGAAACTGCCTATTTTCTAAAGTGACTGTAACATTCTGCACTTCTGCCAGCAGCACGGGAGAGTTCCTGTTATTCCATCCTTGTCAGCACTTAATATTGTCAGGGTGCTTTGCTTTAGCAATTAATATCTCATCATCAGTTCAGTTCAGTCACTCAGTCCTGTCCGACTCTTTGCAACCCCATGAATCTCAGCATACCAGGCCTCCCTGTCCATCACCAACTCCTGGAGTTCACTCAAACTCATGTCCATCAAGTCGGTGATGCCATCCAGCCATCTCATCCTCTGTCATCCCCTTCTCCTCCTGCCCCTAGTTCCTCCCAGCATCAGGGTCTTTTCCAATGAGTCAACTCTTCACATGAGGTGGCCAAAGTATTGGAGTTTCAGCTCTACCATCAGTCCTTCCAATGAACACCCAGGAGTGATCTCCTTTAGAATGGACTGGTTGGACCTCCTTGCAGTCCAAGAGACTCTCAAGAGTCTTCTACAACACCATAGTTCAAAAGCATCAATTCTTCGGCACTCAGCCTTCTTCACAGTCCAACTCTCACATCCATACATGACCACTGGAAAAACCGTAGCCTTACCTAGATGGACCTTTGTCAGCAAAGTAATATCTCTGCTTTTTAATATGCTATCTAGGTTTATGGTTTTATGCAATTCTCAATGACTAATGTTGAGATCTTGTCACATGCTTATTTATCACAGTATATCTTTGGTGAAGTGTTTCTCAAATCTTTTGTACATTTAAAAATTTGGATTGTACATTACTGGAAAAACCGTAGCCTTACCTAGATGGACCTTTGTCAGCAAAGTAATATCTCTGCTTTTTAATATGCTATCTAGGTTTATGGTTTTATGCAATTCTCTAATGACTAATGTTGAGATCTTGTCACATGCTTATTTATCACAGTATATCTTTGGTGAAGTGTTTCTCAAATCTTTTGTACATTTAAAAATTTGGATTGTACATTTATAATTTAGATTAATCATTTAAGTCGATTATCCTTTAAAATGTAAATACCTGGTTTAAAAAGTAATTTAAAAAAAAAACCTTTATTAAAACAGAGTTCAGAGGCCATAAGGGGGGTGCTCTCATGCTCTACAATGATAGCAGAGCCCAACAAGAACAAAGACTTCCTTTTATTGCCTGTCAAGAGCTCACCCAGTTGAAAGACTCTCACAATTCAGCCAAAGAAAAAGTCATCATATTTCAAACTCTCAATTCTTCAATTAACTATTTGTTTTTGATGGCCTTCCCAAGTTCCCTTTCCCCTCTTTGAAAGAATTTTCCTCCCTTTGCTGTATGGGGTCTTACATGTGGCTTGCCATGGTTGCAGACCCCAAAAATGCAGTTCTTTGTTACTTGTAAATAAACTCACTTTTGCTGAAGAGAGAACTTATTTGTTTCAAGTCAACATGTTGGTGGCTCATACTGGGATCCAGAGGACTCCTACTGACTCTGAAGATGGTGAGCAAACAAGTGCAGTAGCCATACTGAGTCCACTGCTGCTCACTGCTTCCCACTGACCAGAATTTGAGGGTAAGTCTTTCTCCTAGATTCTAGCTTCTCTCTTTGCATTTTAAACCTCTTGGTGTTTTCTTTAGGATCTGTTTTAAGGCTTTGTCCTTTCTGTTTAAGGCTTTGTTACATATGTGAGTATTCAATTGACACATTTTAAAAATAATGCCAATCTTTCTAGAACTGGCTAGGCTCCACTCCATTCTTTTTGGAAAAGGGGTTGGTCTATTGACATTAGAGTATTAAACTTTTAGCCTGACTTCTTCAGGATTGGGTCTTTCTAGTGGAACTGTGCTTTAAACTTTTGGCTTGATTCCTTCATAATTACTGTACCGAGCAGCCTTTGATCTGGCTCCTTTCCAACCACACAGTTCCCTTAATGACTGGTATTAGATCTGCAGGTTATGTGAATTGTCTTTCTCCTAGATTCTAGCTTCTCTCTTTGCATTTTAAACCTCTTGGTGTTTTCTTTAGGATCTGTTTTAAGGCTTTGTCCTTTCTGTTTAAGGCTTTGTTACATATGTGAGTATTCAATTGACACATTTTAAAAATAATGCCAATCTTTCTAGAACTGGCTAGGCTCCACTCCATTCTTTTTGGAAAAGGGGTTGGTCTATTGACATTAGAGTATTAAACTTTTAGCCTGACTTCTTCAGGATTGGGTCTTTCTAGTGGAACTGTGCTTTAAACTTTTGGCTTGATTCCTTCATAATTACTGTACCGAGCAGCCTTTGATCTGGCTCCTTTCCAACCACACAGTTCCCTTAATGACTGGTATTAGATCTGCAGGTTATGTGAATCGTGAACTTCCAGATGTTCAAGCTGGATTTAGAAAAGGCAGAGGAACCAGAGATCAAATTGCCAACATCCGTTGGATCATCAAAAGAGCAAGGGAGTTCCAAAAAAAACAAAAAACAAAACCCACATCTATTTCTGCTTTATTGACTATGCCAAAGCCTTTGACTGTGTGGATCACAATAAACTGTGGAAAATTCTGAAAGAGATGGGAATACCAGACCACCTGACCTGCCTCCTGAGAAATCTGTATGCAGGTCAGGAAGCAACAGTTAGAACTGGACATGGAACAACAGACTGGTTTCAAATAGGAAAAGGAGTACGTCAAGGCTGTATATTGTCACCCTGCTTATTTACGTTATATGCAGAGTACATAATGAGAAACGCTGGGCTGGAAGAAGCACAAGCTGGAATCAAGATTGCTGGGAGAAATATCAATAACCTCAGATATGCAGATGACACCACCCTTATGGCAGAAAGCAAAGAAGAATCTCTTGAAGAAAGTGAAAGAGGAGAATGAAAAAGCTGGCTTAAAACTCAGCATTCAAAAAACTAAGATTATGGCATCCAGTCCCATCACTTCACGGCAAATAGATGTGAAAACAATGGAAACAGTGACAAATTTTATTTTCTTGGGCTCCAAAATCACTGGGGACAGTGACTGCAGCCATGAAATTAAACAATGCTTGCTCCTTGGAAGAAAAGCTATGACAAACCTCGACAGTGTATTAAAAAGCAGAGACATTATGTTGCCAACAAAGGTCCATATAGTCAAAGCTATGTATTTCCCAGTAGTCATGTATGGATGTGAGTGTTGGACCACATAGAAGACTGAGCAGCAAAGAATTGATGCTTTCAAATTGTGGTGCTAGGAAGACTCTTGAGAATCTCTTGGACTGCAAGGAAGTCAAACCAGCCAGTCCTAAAAGAAATCAACCCTGAATATTCATTGAAAGGACCGATGCTGAAGATGAAGCTCCAATAATTTGGCCACCTGATGTAAAGAACTAACTGGTTGGAAAAGACCCTAATGCTGATTGAGGGCAAGAGGAGACAGGGACAACAGAGGATGAGATGGTTGGATGGCATCACCAACTCAATGGCCATGAGTTTGAGCAAACTCTAGGAGACAGTGAAGAAGAGTGAAGCCTGGAATGCTGCAGTCCTTGGGGTTGCAAAGAGTCAGACATGACTGAGTGACTGAACAATGATGCCAAAAGCTGAACTGGCAGCCATACTCAAAGATTTTCTGAAAGTAATCAAGGATTCTGACAGGTCTCCAAACTGTTTCCCTGGATTTATATCAGCTAGTTGGTTAAGGCCAGGCCCAGCATGGAGGAACACTACTAATTGGGAAAATCTTAAAAGGTCTCTAGGATTACAACCAGGAGACGAGCCCACTAACTGAACACATAGCCTAGGGCATCACCAGGCAACTTCATTAGGCAATTCCTATGACTTTCCCAAAACCTATTGATTGGAACAAAATTCAGGCTTACACACAAAAATCTGATAAACTTGTTCATACCTATTACACCTTACTTCATATTATGAAAAAAAAAAAATAAATTCTGGTCTTCTTTCATATGTTCATCCCACCCAAGTAGTTTTTAACTCTGTGTTTATAATGAGCTGAACTGGAACCTCTCCCTTCAAGTAAAAAGGACCAGAGTGGAATTGGAAACTATCTTTAGCCCAGATGTAGTTAATCTGGCAAACCAGCTCTCTTGCACTAGAGTCACTTAAAAGATTACTAAAATTCTTAACCTTTAACTTCAGCCAGTAAAGGCTTGTAAATGAAACCAAAAGCTTCTTAGTTTCTCTTGTTAATGAAAAGAGCCAGGACATCTGAAAAGAGTGTTATAAATTTAAGCATTTCAGACCTACAGCCCTTTAACCAGCCTTTCCCATGTCCTCCCAATTCTTAAGTGACAGGGCTCCAAGGAACTACAGGAGCTCTTCCCAATGCTTTCTTTTCACCAGCTTGAGAAACATTTCTCCAGTTTGGGGATGAATCTCGTCCAGGTCTGACACTGGAGCCACACTCTTAGTGCTCAATCTCACTACTATAAGGCAGCCCCTACCTTGGAGTACCACATTCAGCTAGTAGGGCTGTCCAATGAACCTTAAAAGATTCCTGTTTCTTACCTATTCACTTTTGTTTAGACCCTCTGAAAGATCTACACCCTTTTCTTTTTAGTTCCTTAGCCCTCATCCATTTATTAGGCTGAGACTTCTTAGAGAAGTACCATGCCGGAACATTTTTCTCCCCAAAGGGAGAATTATTCTAGAATTTGAGAATAGTCATCAAAGCAGTGAAGCAGGTAAATTAGATGAGCTTTTGCAATCTTATTTGCTTCATTTCTGATGATACTAGAGATGATTCTGGAAGCATTGATCATTTATCCCTATTCAATCAGCTACAACCCTCCTTATGTGCAAAATCTTCAACTGATATTGGCAAAATTTATAGCACACCTCCTATCAAGATTCAAATAGATTCCTCAAAACATCTCCTCAGAATTAATCAATGCTTTAATGAATAAAGAAGATCTTCAGGACACCAAACTCACAACAAAATGTTACAAGGCAGAAGGTCTCACTATCCCTTGTACTAGCCCCTACAACGTTTTCATTTTACCTGTGCAAAAACCTACAGGCCAAGAGTGGATATTTGCCCGACATTGGCACAATAAACAACATTGTTATCCCCTGACACTCTGTTGTTGTTTCCAATTCTCATACTTTACAAATATTCATTCCCACTAAAAGCAAATTCTTTACTGCAATTGATTTATACAGTACATTCTTTAGTATTCCAGATGATGAAGCAAGACAATAACTTTTCACTTTTACTTGGGGAAAAAAAAACAATTCAGCTGGACAATAATACCTTGGGATTTTACTGAGAGTCCTCTTATTTCTCAGAAATCCTGAAGGCTGATCTGGATGATATAAGGTTCCCTAGAGGTTCTACTTTGTTGCAGTATATGGATGATTTGCTTCTTTGCTTTCCTTCTCAAGCCCTCAGGAAGACAGCGGCTGCTGCTGCTAAGTCACTGCAGTCGTGTCCGACTCTGTGTGACCCCACAGATGGCAGTCTACCAGGATCCCCCATCCCTGGGATTCTCCAGGCAAGAACACTGGAGTGGGTTGCCATTTCCTTCTCCAATGCATGAAAGTGAAAAGTGAAAGTGAAGTGGCTCAGTCGTGTCCGACTCAGCGACCCCATGGACTGCAGCCTACCAGGCTTCTCCATCCATGGGATTTTCCAGGCAAGAGTACTGGAATGAGGTGCCATTGCCTTCTCCACTTGCTAAAGCTTTTAGCTTTAAAGCCTTAAAGGGACATAAGGTCACCAAGAAAAATTTTGGTTTGCCCAAATCCACATTCACTATTTAGGACATCTGATATAAGAACTAGGACCATACCTAGATTCAAAAAGGCTTCATGGTATCCTGTGTTTCTCCAAACCCAAAATTAAGTGCCACTGTGAGGCTTTCTTTGGTTCATTGGTTATTGCCAAAATTGAATTCCAAAAATCTTATAGCCAGAATTCCATATGTTTTCATAAAGAATAACAATATTGACCCAATTTTATTTTAAGGATCATAGCCATCACTACAATAGCCTTTAAGGCCTTAAGAAAGACTTTGATGAACCTGATCTTGGGCAACCCAATTACCAGGTTCTTTTTTTTGTTTCTCCCATTTTGTATATGAAAAGGAAGAAAATGCTCTTGGGATACTCACCCAAAAACATGGGTACCACCACTGACCAGTATGATAGCCAGTCTCTGCATTCTGTGGCATAGGGATCCTCCCCTTGCTTTAGAGCCATTGGTGCCACTGCCCTTTTGATTAAGACCATCACAGGAAATGTGCTGTGGGATCCCCTTCAACCATTTGTGTACTTCATGCAGTAGAAGCCCTCCGAAATTTCATCATGCTCAACATTTCTCAGTCAGCAGCCTCACCTCCTAAGAAGTCCTTTCATTAACTGCTCCTCACATGACTCATATACATTGTTTAACAACCTTAACCCTGCTATTCTTCTCCCTTCGGTCACTGACAAATTCCCTCTACATGTGCATACGTGCTCAGTCATGTCTGACTCTTTTCAACACTATAGACTGTAGAAGCCCATAATGCTGATGGACCAGTTCCTAACTCCTAGCGATGATCTGCAGGAAATTCCTCTGGATAATGCTGAATTCTCGTGGTTCTTATTTACAGGAGGACAATGACAAATACTGTGCTGGGTATGCTATTGCAACTCCTTTTGATACTGTTGAGGAAGCACCTTTACTTATGGCTACTTTGATGCAAAAAGTTGAATTCTCTGCTCTTACACAGGCTCGCACTTGAGCCAAGGGCAAAACTGCCAATATTTATACTGAAAGTAGATATGCTGAGTATCTCATGATTTTGGAATGTTGTGGAGGCAACATGGCTTCTTCACTTTCAACAAAAATAAAACTTACAATGGGTCTTATGTTCAGGAATTATTGGATGAAATACTTTTACCTGCCGCTCTGGCTATTATTAAGATTCTGGGGTGTTCTAAACTTGACTCACTGTGCCATCAAATTCTAAGGAATAGACTTTTGGATTCACATGACACATCTAACGAAAGCACCAAACCTTGATTGGCCCTGCACACATCTACTGATCTGAAAGCAAATATATTCTACAAAATTGAGGTAGACAATAACTAATGAGACAGCTTTTCCAAGATTTCCAGACCTGGTGATGTCTGTTGCTAAAGTTTTGATGATGACATAATGCTTCAGATGACCTGCAATGTCTATCATTTTTTTTTTGCTTTTTATTATTATTTTTTAATTTTTTAAATTTAAATTTATTTATTTTAATTGGAGGCTAATTACTTTACAATATTGTACTGGTTTTGCCATACATCAACATGAATCCGCCACAGGTGTACACGTGTTCCCAATCCTAACCCCCCTCCCATCTCCCTCCCCATTGTCTATCATTTTGATAACATATGGACTTAAAATAAGAAGTGCCTGAGAGTTCTCCCTCCTACCTTGTTACTCAAATGTGACATCAACAGTTTTCCAATCTGTGTACTTTGCCTCTGATATGAAATACTAAACTTATGAAAGGTCCTTCCTGGCACTGAGGGACAAAGAGCCACTGAAACAAGAAAATCTGACTCTTGATCAGTGATGCTCCCAGAGAAAGAGCTTATCAAAAGGTGGAAATGTAAAAACCCAGTTAAAATAGAGTTGAGAGGCCAGAATGGGGAGGTCTCCTACCCTACGTGACAGTAAAGCCCAATGGAAAGAAGAAAAACTTCCTCTTGCCTGGCATGAGTTCAGCCAATGAGAAACTGTCACAACTCATCTAGTGAAAAGCCACTATAGTTTGCTTACTACGGCCCTCTCAGCTTCCTTTTCTCCTCTCTGAAAAAGCTCTCCTCTTCTTATCGTGCAGGCACTTGCATATGGTTCATCATGGTTGCAGATCCCAAATGGCCACTCTTTGTTGATCTAAAACACATCCACTTTTGCTGAAGAAATAATTGGCAGTCTATTTATTTGGGGGCTTCCTGGCTTCCCATCTTCCCAGATGGTAAAGAATCTGCCGTCTTTACCATCTTGCAATGGAGAAGACCTGAGTTCTATTCCTGGGTCTATTTACTTTAGGACAACACCAGAAAATCAATGCGTTAAGCTTCTATAGATCACTGATATCTCATTATAAACTTGCTTTACCCATTCACTCAAAAGATATAAGCACCTAATAAGCACCTATTTAAAGCTCTTTGTACTAAGGACTATGACATTGACATTGACATTTGACATTGAAGTCGCTCAGTCGTGTCTGACTCTTTGCGACCCCATGAACTGTAGCCTACCAGGCTCCTCCGTCCACGGAATTTTCCAGGCAAGAATACTGGAGTGGGTTGCCATTTCCTTCTCCAGGAGATCTTCCCAATCCAGGGATCGAACCCGGGCTCCCGCATTTTAGGCAGACGCTTTACCATCTGAGCCACCAGGACTATGAATACAAAAATAAGCAAACAGTTTATAAAGAGATTTGTTTAATAAGATAACTATCCTTATAGCTAAATGAAAAAAACATTGAGGAAAACAAGAATGCAGCTGGTGCAGGGAACATACTACAAAAAACTCTATTCTAGAATTACTATGTTAATCTCTACTCTGCTGTTGTTCAGTTGCCCAGCTGTGTCTGACTCTTTGGGACCCCATGGACTGCTTGGTACTACATGTGAATTCTGAGCCCAGTCACCTGGTCAGTCTCAGAAGTGTGAGCTCTCTCCTCACTGACCCTTCTTTCCTTTCCAGCACTGATCAGCTTCAGCAAGGAAAAAAACTGTGTGTCCTCTGTTGTTCAGTTGCTCAGTCATGTCTGACTTTTTGCAACCCCATGGACTGCAGCATACCAGGCTTCCCCGTCCTTCACCACCTCTCAGAGCTTGCTCAAACTCATGTCCATTGAGTCCGTGATGCCATCCAACCATCTCATCCTCTGTCATCCCCTTTTCCTCTTGCTTTCAATCTTCCTTATCATCAGGGTCTTTTCTAAGCTCTTCATCAGCTCTTCGCATCAGGTGGCCAAAGTATTAGAGTTTCAGCTTCAGCATCAGTCCTTCCAATGAATATTCAGTACTGATTTCCCTTAGGATTGATTATTTTGATCTCCTTATAGTCCAAGGGACTTTCAAGAGTCTTCTCCAACACCACAAAAAGCATCAATTCAAAAAGCATCAGTTCAAAAGCATCAATTCGTTGGCACTCAGCCTTCTTTATGGTCCAACTTTCATAACACCATATGACTATTGGAAAAACCATAGCTTTGACTAGAAGGACCTTTGTTGGCAAAGTAATGTCTCTGCTTTTGAATATGCTGCCTAGGTTGGTCATAGCTTTTCTTCCAAAGAGCAAGCATCTTTTAATTTTACGACTGCAGTCACCATCTGCAATGATTTTGGAACCCAAGAAAATAAAGTCTGTCCTGTTTCCATTGTTTCTCCATCTATTTTCCATGGAAGTGATGGGACTGGATTGTCTTCATTTTCTGAATCTTGAGTTTTAAGCTAGCTTTTTCACTCTCCTCTTTCACTTTCATTAAGAGGCACTTTAGTTCCTCTTCACTTTCTGCCATAAGGGTGTATATATGAGGTTATTGGTATTTCTCCCAGCAATCTTAATTCTAGCTTGTGCTTCATTCCAGTCCAGAATTTCGCATGATGTACTCCGCATATAAATTAAATCAGCAGGGTGACAGTATACAGCCTTGACGTGATCCTTTCCCAGTTTGAACCAGTCTGTTGTTCCATGTCACGTTCTAACTGTTGCTTTTTGACCTGCTTTTTACTTTTTGACACAGGTTCCTCAGGAAGCAGGTAAGGTGGTCTGATATTCCCATCTCTTGAATTTTCTTTAAGAATTCTTTTAAGTTTTCCTTAGTGGACAAAAACATGGCAATATTGTCAAACAATTTTTAACAGGTTAGCAATCGTGCTACCCTCTCTCCAGATTCCGAGAACTCTTCTGTCTATAGTTTTGTTGTTGATACTGTTTCTACACCGAAAGATTTCTGAGCCCTAGGAAGCTCTTCAAGGAGTTAAGAATTCTTAATTCGTACACATTGCTGTAGAAAGATTTAATGGTGATAAATATTTTTTTAGAAGAAAGGAGTCAGAGGCAACTTTTTGACACATTTAACCTAATTCCAGTTTTATTTAATCTCTAATATAATTTTACTATTTTCCAGAATAAGAATCTATACAACCTGCTGCTGCTGCTGCTAAGTCACTTCAGTTGTGTCTAACTCTGTGCGACCCCATAGACAGCAGCCCACCAGGCTCCCCCGTCCCTGGGATTCTCCAGGCAAGAACACTGGACTGGGTTGCCATTTCCTTCTCTAATGCATGAAAACGAAAAGTGAAAGTGAAGTCGCTCAGTTGTGTCTGACCCTCAGCGACCCCATGGACTGCAGCCTTCCAGGCTCCTTCATCCATGGGATTTTCCAGGAAGAGTGAAGGAGTGGGGTGCCATTGCCTTCTCCGTATACAACCTGGGTTATACAAAAAGTTGCTGCTTACAACAGGAGATGGCTTCCCATAATAAACACATAAATAGTTAAAGTAAAAGATGGAATTTGATAAGTGTTTTGTTAGATATATGAGCAAACATAAATTCCAGGATTGGGGAAATGATATCTGCCTAGGCGTTTAGCCTTGATTGATGGATATTGTTTTAAAAAATAGAGATATGGAGATTTAAACAGGCATTCCAGATAAAAGTGAACCATACAAAAAAAGCAAGGAACCCACAACCAAATCATACTTAATAGTGAAAGACAATATTTTCCCTGTAAGGACAGAAACAAGATAAGGATGTGTGCTCTCTATACAACATTATACTGGGGTTTCAGACCATAGGAATTGGGCAAGAAAAAGAAATAAAAGTCACACATAATCAAAAGCAACAAGTAAAACTATCTCTGTTTACATAAAATATAGTCTTGAGTATAGAAAACCCTAAAGTGAAAGTGAAGTCACTCAGTCATGTCGGACTCTTTGCGACCCCATGGACTGTAGCCTACCAGGCTCCTCCCTCCATGGGATTCTCCAGGCAAGAGTACTGGAGTGGGTTGCCATTGCCTTCTCCAGGGGATCTTACCGATCCAGGGATCAAACCCGGGTCTCCCGTATTCCCGGCAGACGCTTTAACCTCTGAGGCACCAGGGAAGCTAGAAAACCCTAAGGAGTCCACTAAAACTACTATTAGAACTAATAAATGAGTTCAGCAAGGTTGCAGGATACTAGATCAGTATATAAAACTCAGTTGTATATTTATATACTAGCAATGAACAAGCCATAAACAAAATTAATAAGATAATTCCACTTACACAGTAACAAAAAGAATGAAGTATTTATAAATAAATTCAGCCAATGAAGTTGTAAGACTCAGACACTGAAAAATGCAAAATTATTGTTGAAAGAAATTAAAGAAGACCTATATAAATGGAGAGATAATCATGCTTATAAATTGAAGACAATATTCCTTAAATTGACCTACAGATTCAATACATGCAGTATCAACATCCCAGCTGACTTTTTGCAGCAATTGACAAAACTGATTGATCCTAAAATTCTTGTGGAAATGTAAGAGTTCCAGAATAGCCAAAAGAAATATCTTCAAAAAGAACAATGTTGGAGGACTCATACTTTTAAATTTGAAAACTTACTGCAGAATTATAGTAATAAATACAGTATGTTACTGGTAAAAGGATAGATATGCAGGTTAATATAATAGAATTGAGAGTCTAAAAAATAAACCTTCACATTTATGGTTAATTGATTTTTGACAAGAGTGTCCAAACAATTTAATGAGGAAAGAAATAAAACAGTTGGGCAGACCCTCACAGTGTTAAATATAGAATTATTACATAACTCAGCATTTCAGTCCTAGCTATATTCCCAAAACAATTAAAAATAAATGTCAACCAAAAATGTATAATATATTAATATTCCTAACAGCATTATACAAATAGCCAGAAAAGTAGAATCACTGGATGATGAACAAATAAACAAAAGGTGGTATATCCATACAATGAAATATTATTTTGCCTAGGAAAGAAATGAAGTACTGATACAAGCTACAACAATATGAATCTTCAAAATGTGCTAAGTGATAGAGGCAGAAATAATAGTCATATTACATGATTCTGTTTATATAAATAAGGAATCTATCAAATAAGGAATAAGGAAATCTATCAAACAGAGAGAGCAGATTAGTGGTTGCCAGGAGCCAAAGGGAAGAGGAAATAGGGAGTTACTAGGTTTCTTTTTGAGGTGATAAAATGTTCTAAAATTAGACAGTGATAATAATTATAAAACTATGAATGTACTAAAAACCACTGCAGTACATATTTTAATAGGGTGATATTTCAATATGTGTGTATCTGAATAAAACTTATTTTAAAAGGATAATACTTTGGTATGTATGTATCTCAATAAGATATTTTAGTACATGTGTATCTCGATGAGACTTTATTTTTAAAAAGATCAGTGGGAAGGAGATTGAGAGGTTAAAAGTCTCTTCTGATGGAAGAGAGAATTTCCCAGCTTGGGTAAGATGTGACATAGGTTGGGAAGCCATGACAGACCTTGAATGACCATGTAGAGAGATATGAACAGCCTCATGACCAGATCTCCACTGAGAATTTATTTTATAAGTGGGAAGACTTGGTTTACAACATGGCAATGTGTTAGAAGGTCACTAAAGGCATTATCTCATCTTAGTATTTTACATTAAGATCTATCATTCTTACTATATCTCTGGGAGAATCTTAGGAAGTCACTTCACTTTCCCATCTTCAGACAAGACTTATATAAAACCCTACTACAGAGTGAAATACTTCAGCCAAACTATCTAGACTCACAAAACCACCATCCTTCTTGAGGCTGTGTTTTAAATTACATCACCCTTTGGCTTCCCTGATGGCTCAGATGGTAAAGAACTTGCCTGCAATGCAGGAGACCCAGGTTCAAGCCCTGGGTCAACAAGATGCCCTGGAGGAGGAAATGGCAGCCCACTCCAGTGGTCTTGCCAGGAGAATTCCATGGACAGAGGAGCCTGGCAGGCAACAGTCTATGGGATCGCAGAGTCAGACACGACTGAGCGACTTTTACTTTTTTTTTTTTTCAGCTTTGATATTATTAGAAACAGACACACTTTAAAAAGAAGTTTGCCTTCTAAATGAGTCCATGGGTGAATAAGACCAGACTTCACATTGTACCAAGAGACAACTGAGAGGGAAAACCTGACCAAGTGTGAATACAGCTGCGAAGTATCAAAGTATTCAAGAAATGCATGAGATAGAACCCAGATAAAAAATTTAAGTAAATATTGAATATATGTATATTAAAAATTATGACTTAGACGTAAATACAACACCATGCAGAAGTCCAGAAAAGGACAATGGTTTTAAAAACTATGGTATATTATGTGGAGTCTATTAATAAGATTAAAAATCACATTTACTTCATATTTAATAATACAGATAAGTGACAATGATTCAGTTATAACTAACTTCAAAAGTTCAATTATTAATATAATGTGTCCCAAGTGTATGTATATGTACATTTTCATCTTGTATAATATTTACATACATATATGTATATAGAGACATAGTTTTCTTGACATGAAATACAGACATACATATATAAATGTTTTACTCCATTGTGCATAAAATTTTATACATTTGTATTTATATAGTCTGATACATAAAATAACAATTTTGTATGTATCAATAAAATGTTAATAAGGATGAGATTATGGGTCATTTTCTTTCCTTTTATTTTCAGCCCTGGGGAGCTAGCATGACGGATAGGCCAACAACTTGGAAATTAGGCCAGTAAAACAGCCCTTTGATGTAGCCACTTTGGGAAATATTTTGGATGTTTCTCAAAAAATTAAGCATAAATCTACCATATGACTGAGCAATTCCACTCATTGATATCTGCCCAAGAGAAATGAAAACATATGACCACACAAAAAGTTGCACATGAATGTTCACAGCAGCATTATTCATAATAGCTAAAAAATGGAAACAATTCAAATGTTCATCAGATGAATAGATAAATAAAACATAACATACCCATACAATGAAACATTATTCACTAATAAAAAGGAATGCATAATGATACACACTACCATACGGATCAATTTCCAAAACATTATGCTAATTGAAAGAAGCCAGACACAAAGACCTCATACTGTAGGGTTTCATTTCTATGAAATTCAGGATGGGAACAGAGATTAACTGTTAATGGGCATGATGAATCTTACTGGGGTGATGAAAGCGTTAGGAAAGTGGCTGCACAACCTGGTAAACTTCATAAAAACCACTGAATTGTACATTTTGAAAGAATGTAATTTTATCTTTAAAATTTTGTGATCTGTAAAATATATTTCCATAAAATTTTTTAAATGTGCCCTTTAAGACTTGAGCTTAAATTAACAGTTGGCAGACACAAGCAGAAATATGCAAACTTTAGAAGATAGAATGACTCCCAGACCAAAAAGACTTGACTGTAACCTAACTGATGGTAAAAGAAGTCTACAGAACCAATGTGTTATCAGAATGGAGAGTGGTCATAGGATAAAGGAGAGAGATGACCTGGCTTATTACACTGGTTTATTAGGGTTTCCATTACTCCTGTAATGAGGGAGGTAGGGGAAGAGGAAAACAGTGGTTTTGAAAAGATAACTCGGCTGAGAGTTAGCTGAATGACTCCCATGCACGACTTGAGGCTCCAGAGTCCAAGGAAACAGTAGTTGGTTAGCTTCCCATGCGGTTCTACTGTAGAATGAGGATGTGCTGATAGGTAAATGTAAGTCTCCCTAGACTTGTTCTTTGAAAATTATTAAGATTAATAGTCTCAGTACCACAGCTGTTTCTGTGAATTTAGTAATGTTGATTTCATCCCTGTAAAAGACAGGCTTCTGAGCCTGTGAAGTAGAGAGCCTTAGTGTGAAGCGTGATGAGCTCCTCGGACCAGATGCTCCCAAGGAGGACTAATCTGAGTGACAGCTGGCACTGTCTTTCTTGATGTGTAGTTGGTGCAGCACAGAGCACGCTGGATAAGAAAGAGACCCTGGAGTTAGACCACCTGGGTTCCAAGTCTACACTACTGCTCACTAGCTATGTGACTTTAGATAAGTTACAAAACCTCTCTGTTTCAGTTTTCTCATCTGCAGAACTCAAGTGATAATAGTAATTTTCTCACATGGTTGTCAAAAGGATTAAATGAGATCATATATGTGAAGCACTTAGCATAGAGCTTATCACCACTAACACTTCACTGTTATTACTTCTCAGTTGACATTCTTTCATAATTCTTTAGCTGATTTTCTTATAATGAGTATATATTGTTTCAATTCATAATCCCAAAACAATGTTATTCAAAAACTTTGAAATAAATATGACTTCTGTTCAAGGAAAGAAAGAACAGTAAAGAAAAGAGATGGAGAAAGAAAGAGGAAAAGAAGGAAGGATCCAAAAATGCAAATAGACACTTCAGAAGGACAGAATATTGAAATTCAAGCCTTTCTTTCAGACCACAAATATCTGTAACTATATCCCAATATGCTCGACCAAAATTTTTCTCATGGCGTTCTTTTGCCACCATTTATTTCACACCTCATTTTAGCAGGCAAATGGGTGGACTTACCCTGCACAGAGCAGGGACAGCCATGGGAGGGAGTGGGAAGGAACAAGCCAGTGGCAAAGGTGTGGAGGGAATGAGGGTGAAAGGCAGCAGAAACCCCTTCCCCTCAGGCCTCCCCACTCTGGACAGAATATTGAAATTCAAGCCTTTCTTTCAGACCACAAATATCTGGTGACTATATCCCAATATGCTCGACCAAAATTTTTCTCATGGCATTCTTTTGCCACCATTTATTTCACACCTCGTTTTAGCAGGCAAATGGGTGGACTAACCCTGCACAGAGCAGGGACAGCCATGGGAGGGAGTGGGAAGGAACAAGCCAGTGGCAAAGGTGTGGAGGGAATGAGGGTGAAAGGCAGCAGAAACTCCTTCCCCTCAGGCCTCCCCACTCTCTCAGCACTGGAATCTAAGTCTGTGGTTTTAGACAAAGCTCACACACAACTTAAACCAAAGAGGCAGGTCCTTTCACCAATCCCGATCAACCCTTAGACTTGTATAGAGAGCTTCCAAACCCCTTGTTGTTTAGTTGCTAAGTCATGTCTGACTTGTTTGTGACCCCGTGAACTGTAGCCCTCCAGACTCCTCTGTTCATGGGATTTCCCAAGCAAGAACCCTGGAGTGGGCTGCCATTTCCTTCTCCAGGAATCTTCCCGACCCCGGGATCAAACCCACATCTCCTGCATCAGCAAGCAGATTCTTTATCACTGAGCCTCCAAGGAAGTCCTCCAAACCACTACCTGTGGTCCAAACTCCTACCCATGGTTTAATTACTCTTCTGAAAAAAAAGTGGCTGGTTGATATGACAGCCACAAACATCAGATTCCATTAATTAATACTGAGTCATCAGTATCCACGTTGTTTGTCAATTATACAATTAAGATGCAGTCACCCTTATTGCCAGCATCAGTTTGGTCCTAGAGCCCAGAAAGGGCGGTTGCAGTGGAAGGACCAAAGGCGGGTGGGGGTAGCATCTGCACTTACACTGAGATAATGAGCTTAGAGGAATTCACACTCCAAAGAGCACTCCCCAGAGAAGGGCCTCAGAGACCTAGATGAAAGGGTTTAAATGAGGCTGGGTGAGCCGTTTTCATTCTGCTGATGGCCTGGAAGGAAACTATCACCTTGATGAACACAAAGCTTCCCTCGGGTTCCAAGACATACTCTTTGCACTGGCTTTCTGAGCCTCCTTCCTCACTTCCCTTCTCATTGTTTTGTCTCTCTCTTCCCCTAACTATAGTTATCTTCAATTTCATGTTAATTCAGAAGAGTCAAAGGGGAACAAAAAGCAATCTTTGCTTCTTCCACTCAAGTAAAAAGCCTAAAGGGATCACATTCCCATCGAGGCACAAGCTTGAGAGCCTGGAGACAAACGAAATGTTCTCAGGAACACTCAGAGGTTAGGTCCTGGAGATAAAGCAATGTGATTAAATCTTCATAGATTTTTGTTTTAAGAGTAAAAGGGAAGGGGGATGGGTGGCTCTTGTTTTTTGGATACAGAGAGTGCCATTGGCAATCCCTGCTTAATCAGGATCTTGAGGAGTCTCTTTTCCCTCCCAGAACTGAGACACTAAGGAAGAGCGTATCTGAGGCCGCCTCTGGCCCATTTCCCCCAGGTTTGCTCCATCCTTACCACTTCACTGGGCCTTGCCCTGAGAAATAGCTGTTTCATTATTTCAGCAACATTATGAAAATTATTTGTGTCTTCAATTTGAAGATTATAAAAATAAAACCCCAGCCCCACCCAGTCCCAGAAGGCAACAGGCAAAGTGGATCATTGTCAAATGCCTTCCATACCTTTATGGGCAACTATTATCCCCTTATTAAGAAATTAATCATCTTTTCCACTTTAAGGATGGAGAAACTGTGACCCAAAAAGTGAAGTAATTTGCTCAAGGTCATTCCTCAAATGGATTACAGTTCCTTCTAACAGATACACAGTGTTCAGAATCAGGAGGGAATGGAATGGGGTGGGACAAAATGAGAGCATGCTTGCTGGGTTCTGGGGCTGGGCCTAGAGACTCCAGGTTTTGAGGCTGGCTGTATTAAGATAGGGAAGATTTTTGTAACTTTTTATTTCATATTACAAAAGGTTGGCAAGGTGACTACTTAGAACCAAAAAGTAAAGAGGTACACACAGAAATTAAATAGTAGAGGTCATGATGGCATGATTTCAGATTCATATGTACTCTGGTTGCAAAAAATAAAGAAAAAAGAAAAGCTCCTAATCTGATTTTTTAAAAGGTTTGTAATTAATGCTGAGAACGAGGTCAAAATACTCAATTATATTCCCTGGTCTGACTTATCACTAATTTGAAGAACAGTCTTGATCATTTCCCTTATCCTCTTTGGTCCACAATTCTTCCATTTGTTTCAAAGTGCTCAGTTATCCCTGCTTACTGTCAAGTTTGGTAAAAGAAAAGAACCACATGGCATGTTTAGCAGTAAACTCCATACAAACCTCCAGTGGTCCCAGATATGCTGCAGCGGTTGGATTTATGGTACTACGTAGAGAATAACGGCCAATGTTAGTAAGGCACTGGACTATGTACTTTGCAAACTATCCCCATTCAAGCTTCAAATTCTGTATGAAGTATGTACTAGCATTTTTTAGATTAAAAAGATAAGGAAGCTAAAGCTCAGAAATGTTAAAATATTTGCCTGAGGGTCACATAACTAGTAGGTGACAGAGTCAGGATTCAAAGCCAAATTTGTCTAATTCTGGAGTTCAACTCACTCTAGGCAATGAATCCTACGTGGCATGAACACTCCAGTATAATTCAGACAAGCTGTAGTAGATCTCTATTGAACACAATATGAAAAACACCACATTGGTGGTCCCAGATATGCTGCAGCGGTTGGATTTATGGTACTACGTAGAGAATAACGGCCAATGTTAGTAAGGCACTGGACTATGTACTTTGCAAACTATCCCCATTCAAGCTTCAAATTCTGTATGAAGTATGTACTAGCATTTTTTAGATTAAAAAGATAAAGAAGCTAAAGCTCAGAAATGTTAAAATATTTGCCTGAGGGTCACATAACTAGTAGGTGACAGAGTCAGGATTCAAAGCCAAATTTGTCTAATTCTGGAGTTCAACTCACTCTAGGCAATGAATCCTACGTGGCATGAACACTCCAGTATAATTCAGACAAGCTGTAGTAGATCTCTATTGAACACAATATGAAAAACACCACATTGGAACACTTTTATGAAAAATGGATACAAATTCTAGTCTTGAAAAGCCCCAAAAGTATCGTTTTAGTGCCTTCTCTCAGATTAGAGCCTGCAAGGCAAACAGGGCAGGTGGAGGGCCTTGTTGAACAAAGCAATGCTTGGGGCAGACACAGCCCTGAAACTGTCCTGCTGCTCCACAAATCAGCGCTGGCTCCCTCTGCTCAAGTTCATTCCAAACAAATCCATTAAAAGCACCATCTCAATGAATATTTTATATAGTTATGACATAGTGAGTCGCATTTAGGAGAGGCTTTTTCTAAAGGATGAGACAATGAACTACTAAAATAGCCAACTAATCATCAAGGCCAATAGAAGTCTGGCCAGGGGACACGGTAATTTTACACAAAGAAGAAAAAAAAGAAGAAAGTTCTATACTCCCTGCCTCCTGATTTAAGAATCCCTTTAAAAAAAAAAAACAACTCTACCTACATGTTCAAATACCATCATCCACCAGCAAAAGCCACTTATTCGGTTAATTAGTTTTTCCTTGCCCTCTTCATAGTTCCTAATGAACATCAATGTACATATTTGATTGTGTGTTTTTCTTAAATTAGGTCTATTTCTGAACCCTTAGCAAACACATGTGCACATGCGCGCACGCACACACACACACACACACACACACAAATAAAGAAGTCTTAACCTACTTTCTCTAAAAATAGAAAGTGAAGAGAATCCTAAGAGAAAAATTCACTGGCAGCCCACATCCTATGCCACTCTTCCCAGTCTTGCATCTCTCCCAGGAAAACAGGGCACAGCTCAAGGGCTTTGGAGAAAAGAGGGCTGAGCCTACATCACAGAGTGCAAACCAGTGGCCTGTGTGTAAAATACAACTTGCAGATGTGTTCTCTTTGCTCCATCAGGGCTGTCTTGCCAGTTGTTTAAGAAATTTGAAATCGCTGTAAACATTTAAAAATCTAGAGATTTTCACAAATATTTCTGGGTTTCCAACTAGTCTTGAACAATTAGGAGATCTGGCATAGGAAACCAACATTCCCACACAGTGACAGCCAGCTGGAGTCGACTTCTAGCTGATAGACGGGCCAGCCTCCCCAATTCCCAGACTCTATCATATTCCCTTAACAGGATGGCAGAATTGGTTGCCATTTGTCATCGACCTTAAGGGGCTGCGTTCTTTACAGTTGAAGGAAAGCACAGGCACAAAGACTAGTGGAACACAACATAGAGTCCAGACATAAACCCGTACATGTATGTCAGCTGCATGAAAAGTGTGCCAAGAACATGCAATGTAGAAAGGACAGTCTTTTCAGTAAATAGCATTGGGAAAACTGGATATCCACCTGCATCGTGAAACTAGACTGCTGTCTTACACTACTGACAAAAATTAACTCAAAATGGATCAAAGACTTAAATGTCAGATCCAAAACCATAAAAGTCTGAGAAAACATAGAGAAAAAGATCCTTAACATTGGTCTTGTCAGTGATTTCTTGCCTAAGAACAATACCAAAGGCAACAAAAACGAACAGAAACAAGTAAGACCACATTAAACTAATGGGATTCTGCAAAGCCGAATGCTTTGGCAGGCAGATTCTTTACCACTGTCTCACCTGGGAAGCCCAAAGGAAACTGTTAATAAAGTGAAAAGGCAGCCTATGAAATGGGAGAAAATATCCATATATGTGAAAAAGGTATTAATACCCCAAACATATAAAGAACTCATACAACTCAAGGGCAAAAAAGAGGAAATAATCCAATTTTTAAATGGGCAAAAAACATGAAAAGACATTTTACCAAAGAAGACATACAAATGGCCAGTAGGCACATATTTATACAAGGTGCTTGACATCACTAACCATCGGAAAAATGCAAATCAAAACCAAAATGAGATTATCATCTCACACCTGTCAGAACGCCTATCATCAAAAAGACAAGACATAACAAATGTTATGTCGGACACGACTGAGCGACTGAATGGAACAGAACAAATGTTGACAAGAATATGGAGAAAAGGGAATCTTTCAGTGGGGTGGTAAAATGGTATAGCCATTGTAGAAAAGAGGATGGAAGTTGCTCAAAAAAAAAAAAAAAATACCATATGATCCAGCAATCCCATTTCTGGGTGTACATCTGAAGGAACTGAAATCAGTATCTCAAAGAGATATATACACATCTATGTTCATTACAGCATTATTTATAATATAATAGACAAGCTTTGGAAACAACCTAAGTGTCAAGAGAGAAAAGGATAAAATGATGCAGTAGAGATATAGAATATTATAAAGCCATGAGGAAGAAGAAAATCCTGCCAACAATATTGATGGATCATGAGAGTATAATGCTAAGTGAGATGTCAGACAGAAAGACACATATTGCATGATATCATTTATATTTGCAACTTAAAAAAAAAAAAGCTGAACTAGTTAAAATGGAGAGTTGTATAGTGGTTACTGGGACTTCCTTGGTGGCTCAGATGGTAAAGAATCTGCCTGCAATGCAAAGACCCGAGTTTGATCTCTGGGTTGGGAAGATCTCCTGGAGAAGGGAATGGACACCCATTCCAGTATTCTTGCCTGAAGAATTCTGTGGACAGAGGAGCCTGGTAGGCTATAGTCCATGGAGTCACAGTGTCAGAAACAACTGAGAGACCAAGCTTTCATTTTTCATAGTGGTTACCAGGAGCTAGGTGGTAGGTGGTAGGGGGATGGGAGGAGGTGGTGTTTAAGGGCACAAACTTGAAACTAGCAGATAAATAATTTCGGGAGATCTAATGCACAGCATAGTGAGTACAGTCAACAATACTATATTATAAACTTCAGAATTGCCAAGAGACCAAGTCTTAATTGTTGTTATAACAAAAAAGGGACAGTTATGTGATAAGACAGAAGTGTCAGCTAAAGCTAACATTACTATAATCATGTTGCAATACACAAATGTATCAAACCAAAATGCTATTCACCTTATACTTAAACATTGGTAAATGTTATATACCAATTGTATCTCAATTTTTATTAATTAATTAATGAAAGCAAACTATTTTGTACCTTCATGTCTATCCAAAATGGGAAAATGAGCAGACTGGGACAGCCATAAGCTAAGCTAAGTTGCTTCAGTCGTGTCCGACTCTGTGTGATCCCATAGACGGCAGCCCACCAGGCTCCTCCGTCCCTGGGATTCTCCAGGCAAGAACACTGGAGTGGGTTGCCATTTCCTTCTCCATACATTGGAAGAAAATTGGGAGAAAAACTAAAGCCTAATTTTGTGTAGCAGTGAAAACTACGCAGTTGTGTTTGATATGCAAACAAAAACCAGGCTGGTTTAACTCCAGGGTTTCACTTGACCCCTGCAGGCATTTGAAATTGACAGTCTCGCCTAAAGTCACTGAAGATCTTTGGAAATAAGTCTTTTCCACCGTAGTTTTCATTTCCATAGTTGTGCGTTCTTTTCTTTGTACTTGGCACAGTGACAAACGCATAAGCAGTGCCAAAAAATTAACTGTATTATGAACTAAAATTACATTTTGCCTTGTTTCTCCTATTTATTTTCTGTGTACCAACTACCTCACATTACCATCTTCCCTTTCTGCTAGTCAAGAGTCCTTTTAGAGCCTTTTTTAACTCAAAAGCATTATTTCACAATCAGACTGGAAAGGACCTGGCAAAGGAATCACATAAAGACTGATTTGATACAGTATGCACTTGGAGACAAGTCAAAATTAGATTTTAATTCCAGCTTTACCACTTACTATCTTAGCTTGACTTCCCCAACAGCAGAGCCACGAAGATGTGGCATGTATAGGTGGTTTACTGGGGGAATGTGATTCCCTAAATAAGGGGCAGGGAGGTGAACAGGAAAGGAGGAAACACCAGTACGAGAAAGTTTAACTGCTACAGGTGACTGCTTACTTCACCCAAGGCCTTCTGAGAAGTCTTACGGAATGTGTGTCAGAACTGTCAGCCAGGGACAAAAGTCTTTATCCATCAGCTCCTGCCCTCATAGGCAGAGGGCTGCCCCATGATGTATTAATATCTTTGTGCAGCCAAAGGAAGCCAGAGCACACGAGGTGGGATGGTGGCCTTGGCTGGAAACAGTGGCAAGGCCAAGATGACCAGAGGTGCTATACAAAAGGTATCCTATACAATAACTGGTCAGTCAAATACTTCATTTCTGGAAACTTCAGTTTCCTTTATTATAAATGGGCCAACATTGGTGCTTTCTTTTTGGACGGTAAGGCGAATATAATGAAATAATCCACTCATAGACAAATGCTCAGCACACAGTACGTGCTAATAAATGACTGTTTCAGATACAAGCTCTTGCCTCCAGGACTAGACATTATGGAGGACCTTTATCTGACAGCTCGACAGCAATAATCAATGAATTATTAAATCAATGAAAGTAAACAGTGATAATTACAATCTCAGCATTCACTTACAATAGATTCCAAACTGGTTGCTGCTAGGCCAATTTTGCTTCTTAGACAAGTATTCTTCCCCTACACGCATAAATATATATTTATATATATATATATATTAATATATATGCATATAAATATGTTCATATATATAACTGAAATCAGTTACAAATATTGAAAGTTATTTTTAAAAAATCATAAAATTGAGAACTCCAGCTTTCCCCTTGAAAAAAGGAAAGCCTTAACCCCACTAAGTTGGCATTCCTACTGTCTGAACTGAGTAGCGGTGACCCTTTTATCTGGCACATGTTTCTCCAATTTGCCACTATCCCCTTCAAGTCCGGGGAAGGCAATGGCACCCCACTCCAGTACTCTTGCCTGGAAAATCCCATGGACGGAGGAGCCTGGTAGCTGTAGTCCATGGGGTCGTGAAGAGTTGGACACGACTGAGCAACTTCACTTTCACTTTTCAGTTTCATGCATGGGAAAGGAAATGGCAACCCACTCCAATGTTCTTGCCTGGAGAATCCCAGGGATGAGGGAGCCTGCTGGGCTGCCATCTATGGCGTCGCACAGGGTCGGACACGACTGAAGCAACTTAGCAGCAGCAGTAGAGGCAGCAGCAGCAGCAGCTTTCAAGTCCATTTTACTCATTCACATCCTGATGCTGGACATTTGCATTTGCAACCTCTGGACACATACTTAACCTAGAAAGACAGGGTCCCTGGAAACCCTGCCAGGACCTATAAAAGAAGAATGCTAGAAAGGACAATGTCCTTATTTTTCAGTGACAGCTGAAGAGCCACCTCTGAGGCCCATGTAACTCAATGTCCTTGTGATGGAGAGCTAAGCGAATCCTGCTGAGGTGAGAGTGTGTGGTTCCAGTGAGTCTGGCTATTACCAACCTGAGGCTGAGGTCACCCCAGCTGCTCTCAGTGCCTGCAACTCTGCTGATTTCATTCTGGTTCATACCAGAGATTTATTTTTATGAACAGTGAACATTTTTTGTAACATTCCCTCATTTAACCTTCATTATCAAAGTCTCTGCCCAAAGCCCATATAAGTACCATTATTGCCCATATAACATTTTCCAACATAAACCATTTAAGGCATTTTTTTCCATTTTTATTTATTTCTCTTCTGTTACATTTCATTTGAAATGTGCATGGGGGAGAATGTGTCTTGTTTTTATGTTGTCTCATACAGACCATAAGCCCTAATAGTGGGGGCTGCCTATTTTGAAGGTTAATAAGCAATGGGGACATTCATCACATGGAACAAACAACCAGGATATGCTGGCTTCTTAAAAAAAAAAAAAAAGTACTAGAAAGGAATTCTCTCTGACTGGGGAAACTGAAAGGAAAATAACCCTGCTTCTGTGTCTCTTGAGAAAGCCAAGAGAAGAAGAAATACAGTGGCTCCAAAAAAAAAAAAAGGAAAGCAAGAAAATGAAAACTCTAGTGTTATAATGTGTGTGAAAGTCACTGAGTCGTGTCCAACTCTTTGGGACCCATGGACTATACAGTCCATGGAATTTTCCAGACCATAATACTGGAGCAGATAGTCTCCAGGGGATCTTCCCAACCCAGGAATCAAACTCAGGTCTCTCGCATTGCAGGCAGACTTTTTACCAGATGAGCCACCAGGGAAGTGTTATAATATTACTCCTTAAATTATTCATTCATATGCAAATTCTCCATGGACAGTGAAAGTACCTGTATCTCTGAATCTCTAGTACCTGAACAGGGTCTGGTGCTAAGTGGGTACAATAATTTAAAGTTTGTATTTATCTCTAAGAAACTCAAGAACTCTAAAACTCATTTTGACTTAAGCAAAAATGGTAATATGTTGACTTACATAGTTAAAAAGTTCAAGATCTTTTAAGCACATCTGTATGCAAGAACTAAGACAGTGTCTTTAGGATTCAATCTCTCTCTACTCTCTCTCCCCCTGCCCCATTCATTCTATCTTTTATTCTATTGATTTTACTTTGAGCAGGCTCTCTTCTTTGGGTAGAAAGCAGTCCACCAGCAAGCTCTAGGCTCACATTCCTATAAGTTCAGTCACTCTAGTAATAATGAAAGAATGAATAAAAGGAAATAGAGAGAGAGAAAGGGATGGAGGAAGGGAGAAAGGAAAGTAAGAAGAGAGAAAGAATAGGCTTCTCAGTTCAGCAGTTCCAAAAGTTTGGACTTCTGAACAAACCACTGTGGTCAGAGGGACGGACCACATAAACTGGAAGGCACACCCTAGCTACGGGGACTGAAATTGTCCAGGGGGGAATGCATGCTGGGTGGTCATAAGCAGTAGAGGTCCATCACAGAAGGTATGGATGGTGCTGTTGCATGAAGAGAAACACAGGATTCAAGAGCCCTGGGTACTTCTTTCCAGCTTTGACGTAACCAAAGAAAAAGTCTTAGAAATTCAATTTAATTCATTGCCATAAAGATGTACCACATCTTACAACATGCTAGAACTGTACTAAAGCCCGAGCAAGCAACGATGCAAAGCTACTGACAATAATCAACAAATTATCAGCTGGCAGGGGTCACAGCGATAAAAGCAACCCCATTAGGAATCCTTCTGCTAGGAAAACATGGTAGACGTATGTGCAAGGTGCAGAGGCATCTTTGAATTCCCCCAGGAGTAGAACCTGAGGTTAAGATTTGTGCACAAATGGCAGATGTTTGGAAGGTAATCTAGGGAACCCAGGTAATAGGGAAGATAAGTCAGAGAAGGAAAGGATGCCTGTATAGGGGAAACTATCACACTATATATATTATAAGTGATAACTATCTGGGTTACCAATGTTGGTAACTCTGGGAGCCAGTGTAGAACATGTGCCTCAGAGTTACTTAAACAGGCAAAGGTGAGAACTGATGGGGATGAAACTGGGATACTTATATATGATAAGCATATCATACATACTTTCTATCACTGACAAAAGGATGCTGGAGTATAAGGCAGTAATTCCCCAGGCATCTCTGGCCTGCCATGTGTGTGGGCAGAGTCGCCTCCAAAAGGCCAGGGAAAATCCTTAGGCAAAGATATGCAGATGTGGGCCTAGCAGTTAGGAAAAGTGCACTGGAAGGCAGAGCCCGAGGGTGGGCAGGACAGTTGCAACATCTCATCTTCAAGTAGAAATCATTTTGCTGCTCTGCCTGAAAATATAGAAATTGGACCTGAAATTTCCCGAGTGCCTAAGCAGCTCTAAATTCCTAAAATGCAAGATAAAGTCTAATAATCATATTTTATACATCCATGTTGGTTTGTCTGAGGCTGATTTTAAAACAATCTAAAAATGCATGGGAAACGGGTGGGTGTGGGAGGTAGAGACAGCTGGAAGAATGATAAGATTAATGATTTTGTGGTCAAGAAGTCCACAACTTTACACAAAAATGTATTCATCAAAACAGCCTGGCTTGCTTAGAAAGGATCTTGCTTACATTTAACCCTATGATTTCAGCCTTTTCACTTGAAAAGTAGGATCATAGGCTCATACCATCAAAAGAGGACATTCAAGGATGTCAATTGGCAACCTACTCCAGTATTCTGCCTGGAAAATCCCATGGACTGAGGAGCCTGGCAGGCTGCAGTCCGTTGGGGTCACAGAGAGTCAAACACGACTGAGCAACTAACACTTTCAAGGATATAGATTTATAGAGATGATAGATGAGGTCGTGGTGTAATAATAAGTCCTTAGTTCTTCGGACTGTTAACCAGGTGCTCTCCTGGCTGCATAACCAGAGACAGAACCCAAGAGGTGAACACAGTAGGAAACCAAGATTTATAGAGGAAGTTGATTTTTCCCCTATATCCAGAGGCTTAGTTCTACACCACCTTCACTTTCCAGAGCTTGCTCCCAACCCAGGGAAGTTGGCTATACTTGTTTCTATTATTTTTAGCATTTGTGACCTTTGGAAGTATTTTGGGGGCTGTTAAACAGACAGGGTTCCCAAATATTTTGCAACAGACCCATGGCTCTATGGCTCCCCATTCCAACAAAACACTGTTTCCCAGAAATCTGCCTGTAAAACCCCAATCCACTGCCAATTCCCCACATTAGGCCCTATACTAGAGTGTTGTGGGTTCCAAGGGACAGGTTTATCTTCTTCTCATTTCTTAAGATGTGTTCTGGTAAATTAGATCTCATCTCTATTTTTTTTCTCCCTTTTCTTTTTCCATTCCATAGAACACCACTATTGTTACTTCTAAATGAAGCTTAAGAATTGCATTTGATTGCAAAGGATGGAACATTTAAAGTGGTAAGGCTGGGGATGGAAAAAATGAAAATCATATAATCCAATAATGAACCACGACAACGGAGGGGAAACTTCCTGGAAGCACTGTTGACAATGAACATCTCCAAATTTCTATGTGCTCAACTCATTAGCAAGAACCACATTTCTTTCTTCGTCAAGCACAGAATCAAACTCTATGTAATTAAAGACCTAAGTGTGCACACAATACCAGATGACATACAGTTGTTTTTCTCCCTCTACTTGGTAATTTTCCTAGAAAAGGACTTAAATTAACAGATTTAGGGAGTGATTTGAGCATTGCTGAGCACTCTATCTTTACTGAGATGGAGAAAGAATACCTTTTCATGGACAAATTTGACCCTGGAGCAAACATCTGATATCTATGGGCTTCTCTCAAGTCCTAACACTTACCTCTGGGAGCAGAACTGCCTCCAGAAAAGAAGAATTATTAGTGTGCCTCAGTGGCTCAAGAAAATTTGAGTTGAAATCCTTTCTCTTGAATTAGGATTTAATATTGATACATGATAATAAAAGACATTTTTTTTTTTGTTGAGAAGGTGTTGTATGTTAGACATGAGTTCATGTGCTTTCAGTTCAGTTCAATTCAGTTCAGTTGCTCAGTCGTGTCCAACTCTTTGAGACCCCATGAATTGCAGCACACCAGGCCTCTCCGTCCATCACCAACTCCCAGAGTTCACTCAAACTCACATCCATCGAGTCAGTGATGCCATCCAGCCATCTCATCCTCGGTCGTCCCCTTCTCCTCCTGCCCCCAATCCCTCCCAGCATCAGTCTTTTCCAATGAGTCAACTCTTTGCATGAGGTGGCCAAAGTACTGGAATTTCAGCTTTAGCATCATTCCTTTTAAAGAACACCCAGGACTGATCTCCTTTAGAATGGACTGGTTGGATCTCCTTGCAATCCAAGGGACTCTCAAGAGTCTTCTCCAACACCATGGTTCAAAACATCAATTCTTTGGCGCTCAGCTTTCTTCACAGTCCAGCTCTCACATCCATACCTGACTACTGGAAAAACCATAGCCTTGACTAGAAGAACCTTTGTTGGCAAAGTAGTCTCTGTTTTTGAATATGCTGTCTAGGTTGGTCATAACTTTCCTTCCAAGGAGTAAGTGGAGTTTCAAATGCAGTATTTCCATAGTAATCTTTAGTCTTTGAAAAGAGTTGCTGAGATGAGATTAGCAAAGCTATCCTCTGATTCTAAACATCATTTAGGAGGGGAACAAAAAGAGTAGGGGGAGGCCATTTAATGAGTTTGATTTTCAATTTGTATAAATTTTGAATTTATACAAAAAATAAGTGTGCTATCTTAACTCTGAATTTTTACCAATAGTACCTCTTTTAACTTGAATATAAACTTTTAAGTATAAACAATAATGCCCTTTAGTGATCTTTTACATAACTTATCACATTTAATCTCATAATGACTTAGTATTATTATCCAAAACATTCAGATGAAGAAGCTAATGTTTAAAGCTTGAATGGTGTGTCCAAAATGGCATGACAGGGCTTTGATTCAAACCCAGTCACTCTCTTTCTGAAATAGAGATTCTTGAACACTTATTTCACTTATAAACTCTTGCTGTGTCCAGAAAATAATTCTATTGGCCCTCATACTGTGGATCAGGATTCATTTCTACAGAGATAAATTCCCTTTCTTAGACTTTACTGCTCCTTTGGGTGAGACTGGTATTCATTGACGTTTAGAGAGGGCAAAGAGCATCTTCTGAGTTTTCCTCACCTCCAGTTTCTCCACATGCTTCTCCTGGTTGGACATTCTTCAAAATGCTTTCATCTCTGCTTCAAGAATGCTAACCAGCCCTAATCATCAAGCAGAATTCCCTGTTATCCAGAATGACTACATCAAGTCTAGTGGTACCATCATAGGTTTGGCCAACACCACAAGGAAGAAGCCAAAGGTCTGCCATCTGTCATGATCTCTTCACAGACACCTCCTACATGGCCTAAGAATATACAATAAAACTGGTAGGGAAGCATTTCAGAGAGAGATTTCAGCTCCATCCAGACTGAGTTTACTAATAACTGGAGTTCCCTCAGGAAGAAGCAAATCAGATCCCCTGTTAGACATGTGCAAGTGCAAGATGAATAAATTTGACAGAAACATAGGATCTCAAAAGTCAGTTGAAGGGTTAGACCAGGTACAGAAGTTTTCAGCTTTACTTTCTGGTTCACAGCTGTGGTCAGGTAATTTGTTACTACAAATACAGAGCAATATCTGCAATTAATTTTTTTAATATATAAATTATATCAGTTCATTGATTACAATAAAAACCTATTAGACAGGTATAGAATAGCTAGGGCTTCCCTGGTGGCTCAGATGTAAAGAATCCACCTGCAAAGCAAGAGAGCTGAGTTCAATCCCTGGGTCAGGAAGATCACCTGGAGAAGGAAATGATAAATCACGCCAGTATTCTTACCTAAAGAATAACTAAGAGAACTGAAAGAAGATAATTGCACATACCCACAAAGCTCGACTGACCTACGTCAATGGGAGATTCTTATCCTTGTCTACATTATTCTTCCTTTTGTTACAAAAGAATGAAAGTTGATAATTATTGAATGCTTGGTCCTTATGATTTCCTCCAAGCCTGAAACATGACGATTCTAAAGGACAGAGAAACAGAGCACAAAGCAGAAGTGTTTCAGCCTCAGATCTCAACTGGGTTGTTTGAAGGCCCAATTAACTGGTTCCAATGCTAAGGCTAAGTGTCTGCGCCTTAGGGCATTAGACTAGTACAATTACACCTTTGGATCCCTTTTAGAGTATTGCAAGGGATAAAACATTTAGAACATTTCACATTTAGAAGTCAAGCCACCTGTATGAGGCTCAAGGCAGGAAATCCAGAGAGATCGAGACGGTATGTAAGCTTTAGCACTGATAGAGGGGGTAGGACTAAGGATCTATCACAGGAAAGTATCTTAACCAAGCATGAGGTATGTGCATATGTGTGGGGTGGGGAGGGATGGGAGATGTAGATGTATTTCAAAAATGAAATGAAAGGCAGTGGACCCAGGATCCTGGGCTCAGGGGCACATGGATTTAGCACAGCATCTGGAGCCTGCAGCACAGATGCAGAAGACATTAGTGGTACCAGTGTTTGAGGTGTAAGCATATGCAGATCACCCATGGAACTGGGATCTGGGTTTCTGGTGCTCATCAACGTGACTTAGGGAATAGTGCAGGATACAGCAATGGTACATGCCCAGAGAACGGCAGGTCAAAGTTCGGACTCAGGCCCCAGGAGCAGGGTGTTGAGCAGCAACACTACCGCCCTGTGAAGGCATGTTCCAGATCTGAAACTCAAGACCTTCAGTGCAGATAAAGAGTTCCAACTGCATAGCCTAGGGATCAAAGCATGACTTGGGATCCAGAAGTAGGGCACAGCCTAGTGGCAGCTCCAGGTCACTAGGTAGCAAGGCACTATAGTGCCAGTCAAGGAGAACAAGGAGAAGCAGCAACTCAGGCTTCTGAGGTTTCACCATAGCAACAGCGCTAGCCCCAGGGAGGAGATGCAGTGGCAAAGACTCTAGGTAGCTCCATCAATTGAGCTCAGCGTCAGTGAAGCCTGCAGGAATCCTCAGTAGCAAAGGCCGTAAATGTTCATGAAGGTGACAAGGATTTCTGCAGGTCCTTCTGTTCTCATTTCCCCATAGGATGAAATCCCTCTGAGGGGATCTCTCTTGTCATTGAACTGCTCTAGACTGTGGGTTGGGGTGAAGCAGGTGAAATGCTTCCTATTCTTCTCTATGCTGCAATCCTGTTACCACACTCCCCAGGGTTTCTGCTTTTCTTCATTGTAGTTCTCAGATCTTCCAAAGCTTTTTTTTTTTTTTAATCAATCTGCAGTTATCTGTTGTTTTAACTATTTCCATGGAAGAACAAGTGTTTCAACTTCTTAATCTGTCATCTTGCTGATGTTTCACCTTGTGAAATTTCAAATATATACAATTCTGATCATCAATTATACTATAATAAAATAAGAATAATTGCATTGTTTAGACAGAAAAAGTGGCTCAGATGGTAAAGAATCTGCCTGCAATGCAAGAGACCCAGGTTTGACCCCAGGGTCAGAAAGATCATCTGGAGAAGGGAATAGTTACCCATTCCAGTATTCTTGCCTGAAGAATTCCATAGACAGAGGGGCCTGGTGGGTTACAGTACACGGAGTCATCAAGAGTCAGGCATGACTGAGTGACTAACACTCTCACTTAGAAAAAGTATGCTATTAGACAGAAACTTGGATCTAAACAAAGAAATGATGACTGCTAGAAATGGAACAAAGGTAAAATTGAATTCATTTTTATTAATAATTGCTCTAAAAGATAATTTCTCAAGTAAAAATAGTAGGACTACATTGTGGATTATAGTATATGTAAATCACAAATGATTGAAGGAATATATTGTTATAAGTTCCTTGTATAATGCATGAAATGATATTATTTATGTCATTCATGAAATTATTTGAAGCTAGACTCTAAGGAAAGATGTATATTTTAAACTATCAGGTAGCCACAGAAATTATTTTTAAAAGGTAGTATAACAAATCAATCAACATAGGAGGTAAAATGAAATCATTAAAAGATGCTTAATTAACAACAGAAAAGGTGTTAAAAAGGGAGGGGGAAAAAAAGAACTGAATGAAAGAATAGAAAACAGTTGGCAATGATAGATTTTAACCCAGTCACATAAATGATAACATTAAATGTCCATAGTCTAAACACAGCAATTAAAAGATAGAGATTGCCATATTGGATCTAAAAAAGTAAGATCCAAATCATTATTTCTACAAAAAAATCTACTTTGAACATAAAGGCCTAAACGGATTAAAAATAAAAGATGGAGAAATACAGTACCACACAAATACTACAGAAAAGATTAGAGTGGCATTATAAAAAAGAACAGATTTAACTGACATTTACATAGAATATTCTATTCAAAACAAACAAAATACAATTTTTTTTTAGTTGCAACTAGAACACTCACTAACATAGACCATATTTGGAACCATAAAAGAAACCTTAACAAATTAAAAAATAGAAATAATACTATTTATGTTCTCGTTCTTCCACTCTTTTCCTGTGGTGGCTGGAGCCTGCACCACAGGAGGCCCTGGGTGCAGTGGAGGTGCCAGCCATTCCAGTGCCATAGGTGGCAATGCCAGTGACGCCAGCTGGGCAAGGCACTAACAACCCCGGAGGCACAAGCAATGACAAGAGGGGTCCTGGATGACACCTTGACAGAGGTGCTAGAGGGCGCAAAGTGCCAGTTCTCAAATGTAACCAGAGGTGGCCCGGGTAAGAGAAACCAGAAACTTATGCAGCAGTGCTACCAGTAGGAACCGAAAATAAGACCTCTCCTTTCTAACTTTTGAGTCCTCAGAATCAAATTAAAAAATAGAAAGTTTTACCTACAGAAGAAAGTGAAAGTTGCTCAGTCGTGTATGCAGTAGTGCCACCTACAAGGAACCAAAAGAAAGACCTATAATTTCTAACTTGTTGAATCTTCAAAATCAAGTTAAAAAATAAACAGTCATACCTATAGAAGAAAGTGAAAGTTGCACAGTTGTGTTAGAATCTTTAAAGCTGTGTAGTCATTTCCAAGTCTTAGCGACCCCCATGGACTGTACAGTCAATGGAATTCTCTAGGTTAGAATACTGAAATGGGTAGCCTTTTCCTTCTCCAGGGGATCTCCCTAACCCAGGGATCAAACCCAGGTCTCACACTTTGCAGGAGGATTCTTTACCAGCTGAGCCACAAAGGGAGTCCAAGGACACTGGAATGGGTAGCCTATCCCTTCTCCAGAGGATCTTCCCGACCCAGGAATCAACCCAGGGTCTCCTGCATTGCAGGCAGATTCTTTACCAACTGAGCTATCATGGAAGCCCACCTATAGAAGAAAGGTGTTTGCAGCTACAAATGCACTAAAACGGACAACTCAGCAAACACCATTCTGGACCACTGTAACACATTATCACAAAAGAAAATGACAGTTCTCCAGAAATCAGACTTAAAATATAATGTCCTCTAACAGATAAAGGGAGAAGGCAATGGCACCCCACTCCAGTACTCTTGCTTGGAAAATCCTATGGACAGAGGAGCCTGAAGCGTGGATGTTCATAGCAGCTTTATCTATAACTGCTGAAATTTAGAAGTAAACAAGATGTCCTTCAGCAGGTGACTAGATACTGGTGCATCCATACACACGTATGCATGCTCAGTCTCAGCTGTGTCCAACTCTTTGTGACCCCATGGACTGTAGCCCACCAGCCTCCTCTGTCCTTGGAATTTTCCAGGCAAGGATACTGGGACAGGTTGCCATTTCCTCTTCCAGGGGATCGTCCCAACCCAGAGACTGAATCCACATCTCTTGCCTCTCTTGCACTGGCAGGCAGATACTTTACTAACTGCCACTTGGGAAGCCATATCCATACAATGGACAGGTAAAAAGAAAAAGAAAAAAAAAAGGACAGCTATCAAGCCACAAAAAGACACGAAGGCATCTTAAAGGCATATTAATAAGTGAAAGAAGATTCCAGGTACATGCCATTCTGGAAAAGGCAAAACTGAAGACAATCAGTGGTTGCCAGGAGTCTGGGAAGGGAGAGATAAAGAGATCTAACTCGGGATTTTTAGGGCAGGAAAACTATTTTGTGTGACACTGTAACTGTAGATACCTGACATTATACATTTGTTCAAACTTATAGAATGTACAACACAAAAAATGAAACATGATGTAAACTGTGGGCTAGAGAAGAAAATGGCAACCCACTACAGTGTACTTGTCTGGAAAATTCTATGGACAAAGGAGCCTGGCAGGCTACAGTCCATGGGGTTACAAGAGTCAGACACGACTTCACGTATAAACCACCACCATCAAATGGGCTTAATCAGTAACGATGTGCCAGTGTTAATTCATTGATTGTAACAAAGGTATTACTCTGGTAGAGATGTGGGTAGTGAGGAGGTTGTGTGGGAAACGAGGAGGGGTTATGTAGGAACTATGAAATTTCTGCTCAATTCTTCTGTGAAACTAAAAGTGCTCTGAAAGTCTGTTAATTTAAAACAGCAACAATAAAATCTATGTAAATAAGAAGCAAATTTATAATTAATTCGAACCTTCAGTAATGCTGCCTAATACAAAACCAACATGTACAAATCAAATATTCAGCTATAGCAATAATGATTATATAGAAAAGTTGGTAGGATATGAAATATAACTAAAAATAGAAATGAATTTACTTTAAACGAGGAGGGGTTATTAGGAACTATGAAATTTCTGCTCAATTCTTCTGTGAAACTAAAAGTGCTCTGAAAGTCTGTTAATTTAAAACAGCAACAATAAAATCTATGTAAATAAGAAGCAAATTTATAATTAATTCGAACCTTCAGTAATGCTGCCTAATACAAAACCAACATGTACAAATCAAATATTCAGCTATAGCAATAATGATTATATAGAAAAGTTGGTAGGATATGAAATATAACTAAAAATAGAAATGAATTTACTTTTTAAAAATGAACAAAACATACAACAAATTTTTCTATCCAAAGATTTAAATTAAAACTGAATAAAAGTAGCAGTGTATCACATTTAAATATGAGATAATTAAGTACTATAACAGATCATTTGTACGAAAAAACAAAAGCAAAATAAATCCAATATACCTTAAAGAAAATTCCAGAATCAGTTCAAAGGGAATAATGAAGGAGACCACACAATTAATGAATAATGTTGCCACCTAGACCAGTCACTCTAGAGTTTGAGCAGGTCAGGTCACTTCAGTCCAGTTCAGTCGCTCAGTTGTGTCCAACTCTTTGCAACCCCACGGACTGCAACATGCCAGGCCTCCCTGTGCATCACCAACTCCTGGAGTTTACTCAAACTCATGTCCATAAGTCAGTGATGCCGTCCAACCATCTGATCCTCTGCCAACCCCTTCTCCTCCTGCCTTCAATCTTTCCCAGCATCAGGGTCTTTTCCAATAAGTCAGTTCTTCGCATCAGTTGGCCAAAGTATTGGAGCTTCAGCTTCAGCATCAGTCCTTCCAATGAATATTCAGGACTAATTTGCTTAGGATGGACTTATTGTATCTCTTTGCAGTACAAGGGACTATCAAGAGTCTTCTCCAATATCACAGTTCATAAGCATCAATTCTTCAGCACTCAGCTTTCTTTATAGTCCAACTCTTACATCCATGCATGGCTACTGGAAAAACCATAGCTTTGACTAGATGGACCTTTGTTGGCAGAGTAATCTTTCTGCTTTTTAATATGCTATCTAGTTGGTCATAACTTTTCTTCCAAGGAGCAAGTGTCTTTTAATTTCATGGCTGCAATCACATCTGCAGTGATTTTGGAGCCCCCCAAAATTAAATCTCTCACTGTTTCCATTGTTTCCCAACCTATTTGCCATGAAGTGATGGGACCAGATGCCGTGATCTTCGTTTTCTGAATATTGAGCTTTAAGCCAACTTTTCACTCTCCACTTTCACTTTCAACAAGAGGCTCTTCAGCTCTTCTTCACTTTCTGCCATAAGGGTGGTGTCATCTGCATATCTGAGGTTATTGATATTTCTCCTGGCAATCTTGATTCCAGCTTGTGTTTCTTCCAGTCCAGCATTTCTCATGATGTACTCTGCATAGAAGTTAAATAAGCAGGGTGACAATATACAGCCTTGACGTACTCCTTTTCCTATTTGGAACCAGTCTGTTGTTCCATGTCCAGTTCTAACTGTTGCTTCCTGACCTGCATACAGATTTCTCAAGAGGCAGGTTAGGTGGTCTGGTATTCCCATCTCTTTCAGAATTTTTCACAGTTTATTGTGGTTCACACAGTCAAAGGCTTTGGCATAGTCAATAAAGCAGAAATAGATGTTTTTCTGGAACTCTCTTGTTTTTTCCATTATGCAGCGGATGTTGGCAATTTGATCTCTGGTTCTTCTGCCTTTTCTAAAACCAGCTTGACCATCTGGAAGTTCATGGTTCAGGTACTGTTGAAGCCTGACTTGAAGAATTTTGAGTATTACTTTACTAGTGTGTGAGATGAGTGCAATTGTGTGGTAGTTTGAGCATTCGTTGGCATTGCCTTTCTTTGGGATTGGAATGGAAACTGACCTTTCCCAGTCTTGTGGCCACTGCTGAGTTTTCAAATTTGCTGGCATATTGAATGCAGCATTTTCACAGCATCATCTTTCAGGATTTGAAATAGCTCAACTGGAATTCCATCACCTCCACTAGCTTTGTTCGTAGTGATGCTTCCTAAGGCCCACTTGACTTCACATTCCAGGATGCCTGGTTCTAGGTAGTGATCATACCATCGTGATTATCTGGGTTGTGAAGATTTTTTTGTATAGTTTTTCTGTGTATTCTTGCCACCTCTTCTTAGTATCTTCTGTTTCTGTTAGGTACATACCATTTCTGTCCTTTATTGTGCCATATTTGCATGAGATGTTCCCTTGGTACCTCTAATTTTCTTGAAGAGCTCTCTGGTCCTTCACATTCTATCAAATGGAAATATTGAATGATAAGCAGGTCAGGCTTTTCAAAGGCATGGAGTCACAGCGAAAGTGGCTATTTTGGTTGGGCCACAGAACTTCAACTGGGCCCATCAGGGCCACAACCAATCCATCCACTATTAAGCCAGGTAGACAGGCTATGTCCACCAGCTCCAAGTAGCATTTGGGAGTGACAGAGAGGGTAATAATTACTAGTAGTGATTATGTCCTTTGACAACCACCCAGAAGCATCCAGCTATCCTGGGAGAGTCAAAGATAAAGAACTGGATCAAGCAACCAGTCATAGAAATAAATACCTCCTGCAGGAAGCTCTCTAGCATTTTTGGCATCACTTTAAAGATATAGGGGGAAAAAAAGAAAAGATGTGGAAATTGTCAATGAAGGACAGAAATACAAATACATGGACTCAAAACAATGAGTTCACACTTACACAATGAGTATACAATAATTCTTATTGATTTGTATTCTATTCATAGCATAGCCTAAAACAAGAAATTATTAATGTGATGAATATGTAATGAATTTCGGCGAAGTAAGAAAAATAAATTGCAGTAGAAAGATACATAAAGTACATGGCATTCATAACTGTAATTAGAAAACTTTGATAGATGTTAGATCACATACAGGTACTCCTTCAGTGAATCAGATAATTTATTTTTACGAAAGGATATAGGAAGAAGTGAAAATACACATTGGAGAGACCAGCCTCATTCTCCCAGAGAGAAATGTGAGCTCAGTTCAGTTCAGTTCAGTCGCTCAGTCGTGTCCGACTCTTTGCGACCCCATGAATCACAGCACACCAGGCCTCCCTNTCCTTTGGACTTCAGGGAAATCCAACCAGTCCATCCTAAAGGAAATCAGTCCTGAATGTTCATTGAAAGGACTGATGTCAAAGCTGAAACTCCAATACTTTGGGCATCTGATGCCAAGAACTGACTCATTCGAAAAGACCCTGATGCTGGGAAAGATTGAAGGCAGGAAAAGTGGACAACAAAGATGAGATGGTTGGATGGCATCACCAACTCGATGGACATGAGTTTGCCCAAACTCTGGGAGTTGGTGATGGACAGGGAGGCCTGGCGTGCTGCAATTCATGTGAGAGTTGGACTGTGAAGAAGGCTCAGCGCCGAAGAATCGATGCTTTTGAACTGTGGTGTTGGAGAAGACGCTTGAGAGTCCCTTGGACTGCAAGGAGATCCAACCAGTCCATTCTGAAGGAGATCAACCCTGGGATTTCTTTGGAAGGAATGATGCTAAATACAACAAAGATGAGATGGTTGGATGGCATCACCAACTCGATGGACATGAGTTTGCCCAAACTCTGGGAGTTGGTGATGGACAGGGAGGCCTGGCGTGCTGCAGTCCATGTGAGAGTTGGACTGTGAAGAAGGCTCAGCGCCGAAGAATCGATGCTTTTGAACTGTGGTGTTGGAGAAGACGCTTGAGAGTCCCTTGGACTGCAAGGAGATCCAACCAGTCCATTCTGAAGGAGATCAACCCTGGGATTTCTTTGGAAGGAATGATGCTAAAACTGAAGCTCCAGTACTTTGGCCACCTAATGCAAAAAGTTGACTCATTGGAAAAGACCCTGATGCTGGGAGGGATTGGGGGCAGAAGGAGAAGGGGACGACCGAGGATGAGATGGCTGGATGGCATCACAGACTCAATGGACGTGAGTCTGAGTGAACTCCGGGAGTTGGTGATGGACAGGGAGGCCTGGCGTGCTGCAATTCATGGGGTCGCAAAGAGTCGGACACGACTGAACGACTGAACGGAATGGAGAGAGAAGTTGTAATATGTTCACAGATCACACAGTTTTTCATGTGGGACTCAGGAGCATGCAAGAGAAAAGCTGATACCATGATTAAAGGTGCATAGTAATGTTTATGTTATTTTATACTATTTTCTTTGTATTCTTTCATTTTCTCAACTTCTCTTACATATCTAATATAGGCTTGGGCAGCTCAGAGTAGAGAGCATTGTTGTCAGTAATAACTATCAGTAAAAGTTAAATGAAATATAAGATATACTATGAGAGACATGCTTATCAAAATATTTTTTAAAATATACTTCTGCTATTAATGAATATATCAAAGAATACTATTATGATTTGAGATGCTTGGTTCCTGATTTGACTGGCAGGTTCAAAACTCTAACAGGCAGGAGGGAAAGCTGAGAAAGGAAAAGCTTTCATTTCTTATTTGTGACTCTAGGTGGCAACTGCTGCCCAAGGTCTGCACAACCCAACATGGGACATCAGCAGCCATGGAGAAATGGTAGGGTGATGTGGGATAGGAAGGCCTCTGTGGTGCTGACACAGAAGAAGATAAGACATGGTTTTATTTGCTTTGATTTCAGCAGCTTTTGGATGTTCAGGTGGGACAAATGATAACCCCACGCAGTTAATTAGGAAGACAGCACAACTGAACAGACACTAATCACATGAGTTTTGTCCCCTAGCTGTGGAGCATCCAGTGATCCTGTGGAATAAGAGTTAAAAGAGATTCTGTAAGTCCGAGCATGTGGACTCAGTTGTCTAATTACTTAGAGGAAGAGGAATTTACTCATGAATCTTAACCTCCATTCCTTCAGTCCCTACTCTAACACATCTCTGCTCCCCAGAATAAGTAAGACCATGGAGCAGTGGATCATAGTGAATAAGTAATAGGCTCTGGGGTGTCAAATGAACATGGAAGATTAACCATGTATATTTTGTTTTCCCTCCCAAGACATCCACAAAATAGCAATATATAGATTTTAAAGGAGATAAAACTACCAGCTTAAATAAAATGTCAGAGGTGACTTCAGTAGATGGGAGATGTTAACTATATTTTTGAGGATAAAAAAGAGACAGGATGGTAGAAGGATAGGCAGAAAAGAGATAAACTATACTTTTTAAAGAAAATACTAAATGAGACTCATGAGTTGCCAAAACAAAAAAGCAGGTATTGAAAGAGTTTGGGCTGAAAGGTCCCATAGCCAGGCATAAGACTAGTTTATTCTCTATAGACATTGAACAATATATTCTCTCCTTCAAATGCATCAAAAATGACAGATGGAAGGACTGAGTTATGGAGTAGAAACTAAGAGATTAATTAAATTTTTTCACATTCAACAAAGGGAACCTCAGACTTTCCAACTTACAGAATATTTCTAGCCAAGTATAGACTCCTGGGAGAAATGGAAAATTATTCTTAAAAAGTGCCAAGAAAGCTCCCTGAATATTGGTAATTAAGGGAACTTTTAAAAATAGCTCTGTAACTTAGCAACTTTTATCAAAATCCATCCATTCATCATCCCCAGCACTATAACTTTCAGTGAGCTTTTTAAAATTCTGAATTCAGACTCCAAATATCACAAGACATTTGTGGAATGCCTCCCATAGTATAGATCCTCATTTAAATAAAATGTGTCAATAGTAGAAAAGATAATGCTGGGAATAGGAGGTAAACACAAATAAAATTTGCATGAGGTGGCCAAAGTACTGGAGCTTCAGTTTTAGCATAAGTCCTTGCAAAGAACACCCAGGGCTGATCTCCTTTAGAATGGACTGGTTGGATCTCCTTGCAGTCCAAGGGACTCTCAAGAGTCTTCTCCAACACCACAGTTCAAAAGCATCAATTCTTCGGCGCTCAGCCTTCTTCACAGTCCAACTCTCACATCCATACATGACCACAGGGAAAACCATAGCCTTGACTAGACGGACCTTAGTCGGCAAAGTAATGTCTCTGCTTTTAATATACTATCTAGGTTGGTCATAACTTTTCTTCCAACTTCTCCCTAACAACCCAATAATGCATGGAGGCTTCCAGATTTCCTTCACATCAGAGAGAAGGAAAATTATTAGAAGGTCAGAAGCTGTCATACTTAATTTCTTCAATTTAATATTTCTTTTATGTAAAGAAATAAATAAAAATAATTTCCCACGTTGAAAATTCTTTATAAACCACTCTATTATGCATCTAGAATAAATATAGTAGAATATACAATGGTTGCAAGTGTATAATCTTATACTGTAAGTATTTCAGTTCAATTCAGTTGCTCAGTCGTGTCTGACTCTTTGCAACCCCATGAATCGCAGCACACCAGGCCTCCCTGTCCATCACCACTCCTGGAGTTCACTCAAACTCACATCCATCGAGTTGGTGATGCCATCCAGCCATCTCATCCTCTGTCGTCCCCTTCTCCTCCTGCCCCCAATCCCTCCCAGCATCAGAGTCTTTTCCAATGAGTCAACTCTTTGCATGAGGTGGCCAGAGTACTGGAGTTTCAGCTTTAGCATCATTCCTTCCAAAGAACACCCAGGACTGATCTTCTTTAGAATGGACAGGTTGGATCTCCTTGCAGTCCAAGGGACTCTCAAGAGTCTACTCCAACACCACAGTTCAAAATCATCAATTCTTCGGCGCTCAGCCTTCTTCACAGTCCAACTCTCACAGTTCAACTCATACATGACCTCTGGAAAAACCATAGCCTTGACTAGACTTTTGTCGCCAAAGTAATGTCTCTGCTTTTGAATATGCTATCTAGGTCGGTCATAACTTTCCTTCCAAGGAGTAAGCGTCTTTTAATTTCATGGCTGCAATCACTATCTGCAGTGATATTGGAGCCCCCCAAAATAAAGTCTAACACTGTTTCCCCACTGTAAGTATTTAAAATGTGCAAATTGCATGACATACTTTCATCCATTATTTTTTTCATTTTCTAGTTTTGTGCAATTTTGATAAAAGTAAATTATGTTTCCTTCTGAACTTTCACTGATTTTCTAGAGGGCAGAATGCCAATATAAACAAATGAAAAACACTTCCTTCAAAGTGGGCAAGTCAGAAATGCATGCTGTGTCTGGTAGCAGAATTAGAGTCTTTTAACTGTAGAAGTTAAATTGCTTCTTTTCTAAATACAATATTAAAGTGTGTGCAATTATTAAGTCACAATTGAATAGACATGAATATTTTGCTAACATCAAACACTGCCTGCAGTGTGCTTGAATAGCTATTCCTGAAATACAATGCAAAAAAGAAATCTAAATTATGTATTCAATTCTTAAATTGTTTAGTGTCTTTTATTTTAAGAAGGTTTACTCATTTATCCACAGCTATCAATTTTGGATTAACTCAAGGATTAATTATCCATTTTGTGATTTGTCCATATTTTCCCCTCCTTCTCCCTATTTCTGTCTACCTGTTTGCCGTTTTCCTATTAGATGACACTTGAGTCATGGCCTGGAAAAGAATCTAATGGATGAAACACAAAATGCCTCTATGAAGAGGGCTGAATAGTACTAGAATTAACATTTCTATCTGAATCTAAATTAGCCTGCAATCATTTCTATGTCATATTCACACACATCAGTAAAAAATGTTCCGTGAGAATAATTTTCATCCAAATATGGACAATAAGTCAATGAGTAAAGGCTATGGTTTTTCATGTGGTCATGTATGGATGTGAGAGTTGGACTGTGAAGAAAGCTGAGCACTGAAGAATTGATGCTTTTGAATTGTGGTATTCGAGAAGACTCTTGAGAGTCCCTTGGACTGCAAGGAGATCCAACTAGCCCATCCTAAAGGAGATCAGCCCTGGGTGTTCATTGGAAGGACTGATGCTAAAGCTGAAGCTCTAGTACTTTGGCCACCTCATGAGAAAAGCTGACTCATTGGAGAAGACTCTGATGCTGGGAGGGATTGGGGGCAGGAGGAGAAGGGGACGACAGAGGATTAGATGGCTGGATGGCATCACTGACTCGATGGACATGAGTTTGAGTAAACTCCGGGAGATGGTGATGACAGGGAGGCCTGACGTGCTGCGATTCATGGGGTTGCAAAGAGTCGGACGCGACTGAGCGGCTGAACTGAAAGCAAGCTATTTAGTTGTTTAAAATCATATATCACAACTCAAAAGGTGAGAAAAGGACACTTATTCTTTTATGCCTGTGTGGAAAAACTTCTAAATAACTTTAGAAATTATTTTATTTAAAAGGGAAAATATAGATATTATTTTTTGTTACACAATGAAAACATGTAAGTATTCTTTCAGAGACATAGAAAAAAGAAATGACACAGAGTCATCTCCAGTGGCGCTCCCCTGATTGCCCTGTGATTAAGAATCTGCCTTGCAGTACAGGGGATGTGGGATTGATCCCTGGGCAGGGAAATATGATCCCACATGCCATGGAGCAACCAAATCCATGTGCTGCAACTACTGAAGCCAAGGAGCTCTGGAGCCTGTGCACCGCAATTAGAGAGCCTGCTTGCCACACCTCCTGAGCCTGCGCACTCCAAAGGCCACGATCTACAACTAGAGAGCCCGTGCCCTGCAACGAGGAATCCCACATAACGCAACGAAGACCCTGCACGCTGCAACCAAGACCTGATATGGCCACATAAATCAATAAATAAATATTAAAAAAAGAATCATCTCCAATAATCATCTGAACATTTCGTGGCAGCTCACTGTGTTTATTCTCCAACTTACCTGGAGATTAAAATATAATATCCTTTCAACACACGAAAATATTTTATCTGTTTATATTGGCCTAACACTAAATAAACAAATATAAAACTGAACAATATCCAGATTGTTATGGTGTTTTTTATGCCATGGTTTGTGGCTGTCATGTTAATTGACATGTTTCAAACACCACTTCTCTTGGAATATGAGTTTGGTACCTCACTGCCAACCACAGTGAAGTTAATGTGCCAGGAGGAAATAAACAAACACACCTGTCTTTAAGTCTTTGTTGGGGGGAGAGAAAGTTAATTTCAGGTCTCAGCAATTACATTTTTTTGTGATTTAAATCTACTTTATACTAGGAAATGGCTTTCCCCCTAATATTTATTCATATATTCAATAAAAAATTGTTGTATATCAAATATGCATGTGTATTGTGCTATTAAAGATATTTTCTTGTATGACTTCAAGACATGTTTCTGGATTTTATTTTGTTAATGAAAATCATTCTCCAAAATTATATTGATTAAAAAGCAAGAGTGACAGTGAGAAGACCTTGCCTCTGCCTTCTCCCCTACTTCTGAATTGATATTTATGATAAGACAAGCTTTTATACTTATCTTTCTATATTCTATAGATTCTATAGAAAAGATATTCAACTTTAAAATAAAATATATTCAACTGTAAAATAAAGTCATAATTACCACCTGATTCACTTAAAGGAAGTTATAAAAGTCCTAGAGATGAAAGTCTTCACGTATTTTCATCTCTCTAGGTCAAAGTTGCTTCATAAATATGAAGTAGTTTTATTTCTTTAAATAAATTGAAGAATATGTACATTGTATCTAAAGTAACTATGCCTCATCACTTGCCACTCCTTATAAATACAAAATAATCTGTTAGCAAAGTGGTCCTTTTGCTTGAAATTTCTTTGTGAAATATGAAAAGACAATTTCTATACATAGAAATAAGCTCCTGGAAATTTTGAGGGGAAATGGCTTTTACTTCTCTGCTGTTCTTAGTATATTTGTGAGATTAGTATTCCTTTGCAGTTTAATATTATATCCCATAGCTTGAAAATTGAACTGAGAGAAAATATTCCTCTAATTAAAACAAAGGAAGTTTTATTCTTTTATTCAGTTATAAAGTTATCTTCCTCCAAATACATGAAAATAACAAGAAATTAACTTGCAAATTGTTTTTAGAACAGTTTAAGTACAGTTGCCCACTGTAAAGTAATTAAAGGAAAAATTGCAACAGCATCAGAAAGACCCTGCATGAGTGCTTCAGTCATGTTGGATTCTTTGCAGCCCTAGGGGGGACTGAAACCAGGCTCCTCTGACCATGGGACTCTCCAGGCAAGAATACTAGAGTAGGTGCCATGCCCTCCTCAAGGAAATCTTCCCAACTCAGGGATTGAACCCACGGCTCCTGTGGCTTCTGAGACTCTTGCATTGCAGGCAGATTCTTTACCCACTGAGACACCTGGGAAACCCCTCAGGAAGACCAACTTCACTGCAATGTAGGAAAGATGGCCATGGTGATGATCTGTCATCCTTCAGTGGCAAAGAATCTGAAGCTTCTTTGACATTTTAGGTCTTCCCCAGCACATGAATTGTGCAGAGGCAGAGTGTGTCAGCTGCTAGAGAAGTTGAAAATGAGGGGCCAACTCACTTTCCCAACATCCTTCACAGCAAAGATGCAAGCCCATGAGCCAAGCTGTGCCGAGGAAATGCAATAACTCCAGAATTAAAGTGGAAGCTAGTGTCACATGCACACTTGACCTGACAGACTCTTATGAAGGGTTGTTTCCTGGGCATCAGTGGCAGCATTGGTATCCAGAAATATATAATTGGCCATGCCAGGTACAGTATTTAGCACCTTACCAGCTTGGCAATTATATTCTCGGACAACTAATCACAGTGCAAATTTGGATGTGATCTTCCTGTCTGTGTAACCTCAAATTTAATTTTGTATTGACTCTGGCAGTTATGAAACACTTTTAGAAACATTTCTTCTATAATTAGAGAGAGACGGTTTTATGTGGCTTGTAATTGAGGGTCCTAAGTGATTCAAAATGGAATTAATAGCTATATGGTATTGCTTTTTTACCACATTAAAATCCAGTTAACACGGTGACAAAATATTGTTATTTTAATACCCAGAATGAAAAAGATCAGCAAGTTATTTTAATAAAATATTAGGAAATGGGTTGGATTATCTCAATGAGGTCTTAATAAATTAAAAACAAGATTTTATTCTAAGAAAAGCATTTTGGCCTATATTTGTGGGAAAAAAAGGATGACCCTTAGAGTATATCAAATAATTGATATCTGGCTGTTTTACTTTTCATCATGTGGGTGTAGATAAGTCATTTAAACTCTCTGACTCTTGATTTCTCCTTCATATGAAAAATAAGAGAGAGACTATTTATGTCATGTGATTGTTGGCTTAGAGGTAATATATTTCATATGTTTACCATAGTGTCTGGAGCATGACAGGTATCCATAAAATTATATATTACTGGATATGAATGAATTACCTTCTCAAATTGTCCTTTCTGGGTATGAGTTTTAGTTCTGGCGTGTTCTTAAACACCTACACATGCACCTCAATGTTCATTGCAGCACTATTTACAATAACCAGGACATGGAAGCAAACTGGATGTTCACCAACAGATGAATAGATAAAGATGATGTAGCATATACAATGGAATATAAAAGGAATAAAAGGAAATCAGTCATAAAAAGGAACAAATTGGATCATTTATTGATGTAGTTGGACTAGAGACTGCCATATAGACTGAAGCAAGTCAGAAAGAGAAAATTAAATGTTGCATATTAACACATATATGTGAAAAGCAAACATATGTTAATGCATACATATGGAATTTAGAAAAATGGTATAGATGATCTCATTTGAAAAAAAGAAACAGAGATATAGAGAACAAATGGATGGAGGAGGAAAATGGGGATATGGGATGTTTTAGGAGATTGGGATTGACATGTATACACTATTGATACTATGTGTAAAATAGATAAGTAATGAGAACCTAGTGTACAGCACAAGTAGCTAAACTCAGTGCTCTGTGCAAACCTAAATGTGAAGGAAAAAGGGGATATATGTGTACATATAGTTGATTCACTTTGATGTACAGTAGAAACTAATACAACAATGTAAAGCAATCGTATTCCAATAAAAATGAATTTTAAAAAATCTATAAGGGGGATTCTGAGCTGGGCTGTACATGTGGCACCCATTGGATATTACATCCAGTATTCCTAGCTGATGGTTTGAAGTCTCTGCTATACCGCTGATTAAAGTTTTTATCCCTCTTTGTCCTTCAAGAAGAAGATAGAGATAAAGACTGGGAATATTCTAGATTGTTCAAACGGTATTATAAAACAAGAAAAACATGTTGAAGCTGTGACTCATCATTCATGTTTGCATTTTGTATCTTTCCTAACCAATTGTGGCCAACACTGTAAGCTGGCCCCCTATGATGATTTTTCCATTTTACTTCTTGATTGCTTAAACTCAAGCTGAAAATCTATGAAATAATGTATATTATCTGTTCCCAAACTTTCAACATGCCTCTTCAGATTGACTTTAGTTACCTTTGATACAATATTAGACTGACAGTTTCCTTGCCAGGTGTTCTGAAAAGATATTCTAGACTTGTAATTTCTATTCCAGTTACATCTCTGTTTCTAGTCACAATGACAGTCTGCTGCTACTGCTGCTAAGTCACTTCAGTCGTGTCTGACTCTGTGCGACCCCATAGACGGTAGCCCACCAGGCTCCCCCATCCCTGGGATTCTCCAGGCAAGAATACTGGAGTGGTTTGCCATTTCCTTCTCCAATGCGTGAAAGTGAAAAGCGAAAGTGAAGTCACTCAGTCGTGTCTGACTCTTAGCGACCCCATGGACTGCAGCCTACCAGGCTCTTCCATCCATGGGATTTTCCAGGCAAGAGTACTGGAGTGGGATGCCATTGCCTTCTCCGACAATGACAGTCTAACTTTTAATAATACAGAATATAAAGAATCTGAATTACATATAGTTATTCACAGGGCTTCCCTGATGGCTCAGAGGGTAAAGCGTCTGCCTGCAATGCAGGAGACCTGGGTTCGATCCTTGGGTCAGGAAGATCCCCTGGAGAAAGAAATGGCAACCCACACCAGTACTCTTGCCTGGAAAATCCCATAGACAGAGAAACCTGGTAGACTACAGTCCATGGGATCCCAAAGAGTCGGACAGGACTGAGAGACTTCACTTCACATTGACTGGTTTAATTCTACATTTCATGTGCGATATTCTCATTTAGCAATACCAATATTACTTACAACCATTATGATTTAAAAAAGAAATTGTAAGTAGTTTTGGTCATTTTACTCCATTTAAATATTGTATATGAATTATCAGAGTATATGGCCTTTACACATTTCTCTGTCTTAAAACTCTTAGTTTTTATACTAAACACAAATCTTTATCTACTGCTCACAGTGCGTGTTTATGTCAATGTCTGAACAGTTATTTTGTTTCTTTGAGATCTGAGCTCTGGTAGATTCCTCTTCCAAATTATCTGTAACTTATATTCTTGTAAACCAGTTTAGCTTCAAAAAATCCTTGGTTCACATTTTCATTCCTTGCAACACCAGGACCTTTTCACTTGGGTATTTTAAAATGTCTCTCTTGCTCCCCCTCTTCCTCCCCTTCCTTCTTACTTGTGTCCTCTTTTCTCTTTCTTTTTAAAAGTCTGATAATTATACTAGAATTCATCTTGTTGGTTTTTCTGGGTCAATAATATTAGATAAGAGTTCTTCTAAATGTACTTTTATCTTATTTATTTATTTATTTTGAGACAGGAGCTTCTTTGAGCTATAGATTTTTGTTTCATTGATTTGGTTTTTTTTTTTTCAAGAATTTTCTTATTATAAGTTTTAATATTTTTTCTTTTTTTGTTGAGCTACATATGGGTCTGTGTGCTATTCATGCCTATTTATTTTGGGTTTAGTCTTCATTTCTGAAATGGTGTTTTCCTTTTATTTAAATACCCTATATCAGAGTTTTCCAATTCTAATTTTTATTCTATTCTATCAAATCATATCATTTGAAATATGTGTTGCTTATTGTGCCATAATATTCATTTGTTCTGTGGTCCTGTGTTTCTAGAAGCTTTTCTTGAAGCAGTACTTGCCGGGAGCCACCACGGGAGATCCCACCCATGACAGGGTCATGTGGAAGAGAACTGTTAAGCAAGGCTTCAGAACTCAAAGGGCTCCCTAGGCTTTCTTGAGCATCTACCCCCAAATTAGAATCTGTCTGTTTTACTATTTCATGACTTTCACCAACTCCTCTGACATTAACAGGGGGCTAGCCCCTGACCACCTTTCTCTGGAGAAAAATTAACTTAGGGCTATAGCTAATAAGTCTCTTGGACATGAGACGAATACTTCAAATCAACCCCCTCTGTTAACATTCTATCTTGCTTGGCAGGTATATCCAGACTCTTGCAGCTACGCATATGATTATTTACAGCCCCCCAACTGTGAGAGGCACAGGAAGCCTAAAACATAGAGCCTTTCAAAGAGTGAAAAGTTATTAGAGTAGAGCTGGTGTAGGATTTCATTATTGGGCCAATGCTTGTCGCTAAGTTCCCATATCTCTTATCCACTGTGCACCTGGGAGAGCATTAGTTAACATAGTTGGAAAGTAAGAAAAACAAAATAGTAGCCTTGAAATTAACCACATCAGACTTTTGAGCTAATTGGTTCTTTCTTGTAACTCACTGTACCTTTGCTCCGTGAGAAATGTAACTTGTTTAATACTTTCTGAGGCTGACATAGATTAGAAATATAAGAAAAAACATTTCAAGGGAAAATAAGTTTTTGGTTGAACAGCCTTTATCAAAAGAGGGTCATAAAATGTTCACAGGCCTCCAAGGCCAGAAGATAATGTACACAATAATGTTTATGGGAAAGGTTTGCAGAAGAAAATCCTGGTTTTGATAAAGACAAAACAGATGTAATGTTTGGGCTGACTCTGTATGACTACATGTTTCATTTCCCTCTATGTATAAGACAAGGTATAAAAGTACCTTTTAATAATAAAGCTATTGGGCCTCGCTTGAAGAAGCTTGGTCACCCCGTGTTTTTCTTTCTTTCTTTTTCAGGCTGATCCCTTGGAGCATAGAGGCTCCCTGCATTCACTTTCCTGCCTGAGCTTCTAAGACTTTATTAGCTTTCTATGTAAACCAAGGAATATCAGCCTCTTTCTCTCCTCTATTTTCTTATCTACAATATTCTTTCCGTATTTCTCTCTAAATCAATCGCCGACACCATTTTTCCTTCAGGTTCCCCTGGATCCTGCGGGGGCTGGACCCTGGCAAGTGCTGTTCTGCACTTCACTGTTTTAGAATTCCTGCTGCTGCTGCTGCTAAGTCGCTTCAGTCGTGTCCGACTCTGTGTGACCCCATAGACGGCAGCCCACCAGGCTCCCCCGTCCCTGGGATTTTCCAGGCAAGAACACTGGAGTGGGTTGCCATTTCCTTCTCCAATGCATGAAAGTGAAAAGAGAAAGTGAAGTCGTTCAGTCAAGTTAGATTCTCTATCTTGACTCAAATTATCCTGAGTTGTTTTCTTTACATGCTTGCCTCCCCCGCATCTCTAACAACAACAACAACAAAAGTTGGGAGGAGTAAGATATTAAATCCACACAAGCTAATCTCACTTTTTTTTTTTAATAAGAATTGACAGAATGTTTGCATTATACATTCTTCTATTTAAAATTAATCTTGTATATGTCTGTTCATTGGAAGGACTGATGCTGAAGCTGAAACTCCAATACTTTGGCCACTGCATGCAAAGAGTTGACTCATTGGAAAAGACCCTGATGCTGGGAGGGAATAGTGGCAGAAGGAGAAGGGGACAACAGAGGATGAGATCCTGGATGGCATCACAAACTTGATGGACATGAGTTTGGGTAGATTCCAGGAGTTGGTGATGGACAGGGAAGCCTGGTGTGCTGCAATTCATGGGGTTGCAAAGAGTCGGACACGACTGAGTGACTGAACTGAACTGATGTCTGATATCACAGGTATTTTTAAGTCATATAACCAATGATGGAATCCAAGTAGTGGGAAGTGATGAGCATTATCTCAGTGGAATTCCTTATTTACCCATATCTTCTTCTCTAAAAGAATGTTCATCAATGTCATCAAGCAAGAGAGGAAACACTGTGCTCTAACTTAAGGCATTTCTAGCAGATACATTGTTCTATGTTAGTAATAGAAGTAATGATATTCTCTTATTCTATCTGATCTAATCATTATTTTAAATTTAAAAGAAGTTTTCTTTATGAACTCAATTCCCTTGCCAATATTTTATAGATACACAGAAAACATAAAGCATCAGGATACTTCTTACTTCAAATAAATAAAGAGGATAACAATGATTAAGTAAAAATTAGTCTTATATCCCCTAAAGTGATATTTTATAGCTTTCTGTGAATAGCAATCTCTGACTGACTTGAAAATATTAATTAAAATTTAAAAAGGGACTTTCATTTAGTTCATTTTTCTTTATCAAAATAAAACATTTTTTTCTCTTCTAGTAGGCTAAATTATATTACTTTATGGACACAGTTCATCAATAGCTATATATTGATTATATTCACACACACACATATAACACACACACATGTGATTAAATAAGTATATTCTATATTTACCTACAGAACAACAAATATAGGCACTAATCTTCTAGCACCATGAAGGAAGATATTTGTTTCAGTAATAATATCCACTACCACAAAATTTGTAGAGATCTTTGGGCTTCACAGGTGATGATGGTTTAAAGAACCTGCCTGACAATGCAGGCAACCCGTAAGAGATGCGGGTTCAGTCCCTCAGCTGGAAGATCCCCTGGAGGAGGGTATGGAAATCCATTCCAGTGTTCCTACCTGGAGAACCTCATGGAGAGAGGAGCCTGGTGGACTATGGTCAATGGGGTTACTAAAAGTCGGACACTACTGAAATGACTTAGCACACACCACAAACTTTATCTGGAGCATATTTTGTTCTCTATAAATTATTCTTGAATGATTGTTCCTAATATATCACTTTCTTTGCTCCGACTTCCTCACAGCAGTGGGGGGGTGCGGGGGGGAACAGACAATATGATTGATTATGATGTTGGATATAGTGTTTGATTTTGCTATAATATTGTGCTTAATTCAGGATTTGGAGCTCTAGAAGGATAATACACATAGAAGCATATAGTATATGTTGAAAAATGGTGTATATTACATAAGAGTTACATAAATGTATTTGGTTGTGGTTGAAAGTCCCACTGTTAGTACATGAAAGAGCTGGATTATGCATTGTGCAAGGGCTCTTTGGGTGCAATAAAGTGAAGAAATACTAAATTTAAGAAGAACCCCAATTTTTACAACCCATGTGACCATGTGACATATTTTTACACACTAACCCATACAACTTCTCAGCCCCTTTTACTCTGAAGATATCATTGAAGACTAAATTGGCTAAAGATCACAGTCTTCACCTGATTTTAATCTTCCACCCAGAAACTCAAATAGGTCATATGCTGAAGGGTTGATAAACAATAACACATTTATACTTGAAGGGGAACTGTTTTCATCTGAGCTGTGTGCTGGAACTTTGTTTCTCTGCTGCTACTTTGTTTCTCTGCTGCTACTGCTAAGTCGCTTCAGTCGTGTCTGACTTTGTACGACCCCATAGACTGCAGCCCACCCGGCTCTCCTGTCCCTGGGATTCTCCAGGCAAGCATACTGGAGTGGGTTGCCATTTCCTTCTCCAATGCATGAAAGTGAAAGTGAAGTCGTGTCCAACTCCTAGTGATCCGTGGACTGCAGCCTACCAGGCTCCTCTATCCATGGGGCCTTCCCGGCAAGAGTACTGGAGTGGGTTGCCACTGCCTTCTCCGTTTGTTTCTATGTTTACTTCAAAACAATCAATCGCAGTAACATCAAACTCCCTATACTTGTCCCAGGTTGGCAGTTTGTATGATAAACTGCCGATTTCAGATGTCCAACAATTTGCAATTTTTTGTTTCCAGTACTAATCACAGGTAGTTCAGAGTCACACCCAGAGGAAGTGTCATGTCTGTATCTCAAGAGCCCTCTTCCTCATTCTTGGCCTAAGACAGAAGAGATCCAGCTAGTGCTTCGTTAGACAGTCACCAATTCTTGATTGTCCTGAGAACTATGTTTTATTATTTCATGTGTAATTGCTCAATTGTGTCCAATTCTTTGTGGCCCCATGGACTGCAGTCCACAAGGCTTCTTTGTTCATGGAATTCCTCAGGCAAGAATACTGGAGTGGATTGTCATGCCCTCCTCCAGGGGATTTTCCCAAACCAGAGATCAAACTCAGGTCTTCTGCAATGCAGGCAGATTCTTTACTATCCGAGCCACCACAGAAGGATAAAACAAAAGATACACTCTTGAATAACTAACTTCTTTTACTAGAAAGAGGACTTTGCTTTTTCCAAAATCTGACTGAGAATAAAAAAGGAAATAAACACTGAAAAAAGTATATCCTGATCTATTTTCATAAATAATAATTAGATGATCCTTTGACATTTTTTCAGCTCAGATTTCAAGTACATTAGTGCTGGCAATAGGGATTATTTATTTATAACTGATCATTTTTATAATTCCTTTCAGGTTTATCTTCAATAATATTTTGTTTTAAATGAATTATCTAGTATCATGTTTTTGTCCCTGCATTTACTTTTTCATTCCTTCACTGTTACTCCAATAGCATATAATTTTTTTATTTTTAAAATTTATTTTATTGAAGCATGATTGATTTATAATATTGTGTTAATTTCTGCTGTACAACAGTGATTCAGTTATGCATAATATAATATTATTTTTCATGTTATTTTCCATTGTGTTTATCACAGGATATTGAACATAGAGTTGAGATGCTGATCTTGGTCCTGGCATGAGGATAAGCTCAGAATGTGAGTCCCTTCAATGCTTGGGAATAGGCATGGGATGTAAATGAGAAATAAACTTTAATTTTTATAGGTCACTAGCATGTTTGTCTGCTTATTTTTCTTTGACCTTATTTATCTCTAACGCCTATTAAAAAAAAAGTGTTATGCTTGCTAGTAATCAATTAACCAACCAAGGCATTTCATATTCTCAAAAACTCTACCACCACTTAGCTGCTTCTTAGTATGCACAAAATTATTAATTTGCATTAATTCTTTCCATTAAAGAGCCAATTCCTTTTGTCTGCTTGTTCTTCTCTGCTCCCAGTATAATGCATATATCTAATAATTTATTCTGCTGAGGTGATGTTTGTGATAGCAAGTGAAGTATCCTAACTTTCTAGTGATTCTCAGTCTTAGCCATATAATGAATGGACTACTGTGAATCATAACATCTTCCTAGGGGTTAAAAGATTTGTCACTGGACCAGTTATCTAATGTTTGTGATACATGATTCCAAAATAACAATCGGGATCCCTTCCTTAGGCAGGAAGACTATTCAGGGTCTTATTTCCTTCTGTAGAGCACCTTGAACCTGTCATAGAGACATTATTTCAATGTAATTATGGAATAATTAATTATGCATGCCCCACTGATGAGATATAGAGAACACAAAACACTAAATTCATAGTTAAATGTACTGGTAGAAAAATAATCAAAAACTAATAATCAGTTTCTGAACTCATAGGAATCCAAAGAAAATTGCAATCACCTTTTAAAAGGTAAAACTTTAAAGACCCTTTAAAACATCATTTGGATTTTCTTCCAATTTCTAAGCAATATAATGAAGACATTTTAGAAAATTCTAATAAATGTCATATTTCTTACAGCATATACCTAGACCACATTTTGGTCAGAAACTACAGTTGAGCACAATCTCTCCCTGAAATCTGTAGATGTAGAGTGGTTGGCTATGAAAAGCATAAGGGATGTTATTCTCAGGTGAGATTATATTCCATGGCCAAGGGCAAACAATTATGCTGGTCACTTGACTTGTTTCTAAAGATGTGTGTCTATTGAGGAAGAGGCATGGGAAGGAGTTGTGAAAATTATTTTATTTGATGACTTTCAGTGTGGGCCAACTATGCCAGTATCCTTTCCTGTCAGGATTAATAATAGTTCACTGCTCTGAACTGGGCTTTTAGATTTAATTAGGTCTCACTTTTTAATTTTTGTTTTTATTTTCATTATGCTAGAAGATGGGTCAAATAAGATCTTGTCATGATTTATTTGAAAGAGTGTTCTGCCTATGCTTTCCTCTAAGAATTTTACATAGTTCAGTCTTCCATTTAGGTCTTTAACCCATTTTGAGTTTTTTTTTTTTTGGCTCACATCAAAAAGGCTTTTATTTTATTTTTGAATTTTATAGTTTTAATTTTGTGTATAATGTTAGGGATTGTTTTAGTTTCATTCCTTTACATATAGCTGTCCAGCTTTTCAGCAACACTTATTGAAGAGACTGTCTCTTCCACATTGCATATTCTTGCCTCTGTCATAGATTAGATGACCCTAGGTATATAGGTTTGGGATGGGAGAGAGCTCCATGAGGGAGGGGATATTTGTGTGTATACATATATATATATATATATATATATATATATATATATATATATATATATAGCTGATTTGAGTTTTCCTGATGGCTCAAATAGTAAAGAATCCACCTGCAATGTGAAAGAACTGGGTTCGATCCTGGGTTGGGAAGATCCCCTGGAGGAGGGCATGACAACCACTTTAGTATTCTCTCCTGGAGGATCCCCATGGACAGAGGAGCCTGGTGGACTATAGTCCATGGGGTCGCAAAGAGTTGGACACAACTAAGCGACTAAGCACATAGCTGATTCACTTTGCTGTACATCAGAAACTAATACAACATTGTAAAAAACTATACCTCAATAAAAAAGATTAAAACATTTAAAAAATTTAGTTGAAATTTAAGCAAATTCAGTCACATCCACAAAGAGCCCAAAACAAAACAAACAAACAAACAAATTTCATTAATTATAAAAGAGCCAGGTTCCTTTGAGGAAAAGCCCCTCAAAGTCATAACAAACATTTAAAATAAATATCAGCCCAATTCTTCCCCAAAGGCACTTTTAAAAATTAAATTTACTCTACTTTTGGAAAAGAAAAATCCAAGATCCTTTGAAAGCTGTGGAGTTTCAGCTGACATGAAACACCACCAAGGGCCAATCCCCACTTAGTTTAGATATATAAGCAGGCTAGAAGATAAATGACATGCTATTACAAGTTCACCCCCTGGGTGTCTCACTGTCCTGCAGGCCAAACTTGTGGTTATTTCCATAGTCCCTAAATGTATAATTGGGGCAAATATAATTAGTAGCTGGCAGAGCTATTACAATGGTTTCTAGGCTCAGGGAATGAAAGTCATCCTGGTAGGAAAAGCCAGATGGAAATCTCTGAAATGTCCCCCTCTTCCTAGAGAAGATAATAAATCAGCATCAGTGTCATGTCCCATGTAGAAATGCAGAAATCAGTGTTTTAAAGCATGCTGTGTTACAAGTCCTCATCACAATTTATTCAATTCACCAATATGGTTACTGCAAAAATCAGATGGATATTGACAGAAAACAGTGGACCACTTAAACATAATGAAGTGGTCGTCCCACTGCTGTGAGAGATGGGATATCTTTATTAGAAAAGATTTAATCAGTTCTGCAAATTGTATGTAGTTAATGATCTGGTGATGTGCTATTTCCAGACTCCATGAGGAAAGAAGATCAGAGCCAGGACACACTCAGTGTCTTGCTCCAGAGCTGTGATAACATTCCTACACAGTTTTAAATAGAGTCAAAGAAAATTTGTTCACCTTGACATTCTCTAGATCAGATTCTCTTCTGATGAATGATATTGAGGGGGCCTGATGAACAGAAATAAGTAAGTTCTTTCACTTTCTTGCTAAGATTCTGTGTGATCAAGAGTCCAAAATAAATCCTGTGATGATTCAGGGGCCTGTCACGTGGGTGACCTTGAAAAGGCTCTAATTGCCTGGAGATGCCAGGACATTCCTTCAGTGGAAATATAAATTATTATATTTTACCTCTCCTAACACTGTAGAGAGAATAGGACTCTGTAGGCATTTTTGGATTTTGGAGAAGAGCATAGCTCTTTTGGAATTCTTATCAACCTATTTATTAGAAAATTTGGGGACTTCCCTGGTAGTCCAGTGGTTAAGAATCCACCTCCCAATGCTGGAGTTGTCAGTTCCATCCCTGGTGGGGGAACTAAGATCTCACATGCCACAGGGAAACTAAGCCTGTGAGATGCAACTAGAGAAAAACTAGATTGCAGCAACAAAGAATCTGTACACTGCAGCTAAGATCCAACACAGCCATGAATAAGTAAGTAAATAAATAGATATCAGATAATTCAAAAGTTGCCAACTTTTAGTAGACCCAGAGCAAGACAGAGCTCTGCAGCAGGTCTGGGCTTTGGTAAATCTGTCCTTCAGCTCAGTCACTTTAGTCATTTTATCTGATAGACCCAAAGGTGCTGGAAGTGAATGAGCATATTGTATAGTATCTCTGGAAACAATAATAAGGGAATAACAGTGAAAACTCATGTTTCTAGAGAAGCATTGTTATTTATGTAGCAGAAACCAGCAGCTTTTGGCATGCTACCAGGTCCCAGTAGATGAGGAAGAGTTGATGATGGAACAGTGACTGTGAAATCAGGGTTGACCCTCGTGAACTTGAGGTACCAGACATGCCAAGTCGTAAGTCGGGTACTGATGGAATCTAATCAAATGTAGAGGGTATAAGTAATAGAAATAATTGTGTGTGTCTAGGTCATCTCTCTTTGTTATGTACTGATGTTGTTATTCAGTCATCCAGTTGTGTCCAACTCTTTGTGACCCCATGGACTGCAGCATGCCAGGTCTCCCTGTCCCTCACCACCTCCCGAAGTTTGCCCAAGTTCATGTGCATTGCTCAGTGATGCCATCCAGCCATCTCATCTTTTGATGCTCTCTTTTCTTTCTGCTCTCAATCTTTCCCAGCATCAGGGGATTTTCCAATGAGTCAGCTATTCATATCTGATGACCATAATACTGGAACTTCAGCTTTAGCATCAGTCCTATCAACAATTATTCAGGGTTGATTCCTTTCAGGATTATTGGTTTGATCTCCTTGCTGTCCAAGAGACTCTTGGGAGTCTTCACCAGCAGCACAGTTCAAAGGCATCCATTTTTTGGCATTCTGCCTTCTTTACAGTCCAGCTTTCACAACTGTACGTGACCACTGGGAAGACCATAGCCTTGACTTTATAGACCTTTGTCAGCAGAGTAATATCTCTGCTTTTCGACAAACTGTCTAGGTTTGTCAGAGCTTTCCTATCAAGGAGCAATTGTCTTCTGATTACATGGCTGCAGTCATCATCCACAGTGATTTTAGAGCCCAAGAAGAGGAAATCTGTCACTACTTTCACATTTTCCCCTTCTGTTTGCTATGAAGTAATGAGGCCAGATGCCATGATTTTAGATTTTTAATATTTAGTATTAAGCCAACTTTTTCACTCTCCTTCTTCAACCTCCTCAAGAAGCTCTTTAGTTCCTCTTTGCTTTCGGCTGTTAGAGTGGTATCATCTGCATATCTGAGGTTGTTGAAATTTCTCCCATCTATCTTGATTCCAGCTTGTCACTCATCCAGCCTGGCATTTCTCATGATGTGCTCAGTATCTAGGTTAAACAAACACAGTGACAGCGGACAGCCCTGTCGTACTCCTTTCTCAACCTTGAACCAATAAGTTGTCCCACACAGAGTTCTAACTGTTGCTTCTTGGCCTGCATACAGGTTTCTCAGGAGACAGGCAAGATGGTCTGTATTCCTATCTCTTTAAGAGCTTTCACAGTTTTTTTATGGTCCACACAGTAAAAGGCTTTAGTTTAGTCAATGAAACAGAGGTAGATGTTTTTCTGGAATGGCCTAGCTTTCTCTATGATCCAGCGGATATTGCAATTTGATCTCTGGTTTCTCTGCCCAACTTGGACATCTGGAAGTTCTTGGTTCCCATAATGCTGGACCCTAGCATGAAAGATTTTAAGCATGACCTTACTAAGTGTGGGAGATGAGTGCAGTTGTCCAATGGTTAGAATATTCTTTAGTATTACCCCTCTTGGGTATTGGTTGACCTTTTCCAGTCCTATAGCCACCGCTGGGTCTTCCAGATTTGCTGACATATTGAATGCAACACCTTGATGCCATCATCCTTTAGGGTTTTGAATAGCTATATTGGAATTTCATCACATCTACTAGTTTTATTAGCAGCATGCTTCCCAAGGCCCACTTGACTTCACACTCCAGGTGACTGACCCCACTATCATAGTAATCTGGTTCATTAAGATCTTTTTGCATTATTCTTCCATGTAGTCCTTCCATCTCTTCCTAGATTCTACTAGGTCTCTACTGTTTCTGTCCTTTATTGTGCCCATCTTTTGGGAAAATGTAAATCAAATTTATTTTCTAAACTATAAGAAGCAGCAAAATCATTACAGACAAATTGAGTTCATTATTTATAATATTCAAAAGCATGATAGAGTTAAATAACATTTAAATAATGTCCACCAGGATACAAAATCTGAGTGCTGCGTGCTTCCAGGTTAATTTTATCTGAGTCACAGCTGGGGACACTAAGCATTCTTGATAGCAGTCTAGTTCAACAGCCTCTTCTACATTCTTGACTCCAGTCACCTGGTGATATAGGGGATCTCCAGATATTCCAGCTGCGTCCTTTCATTGTCCCAGATTTTGACTGTGCTATTCTGTACCCTGTGGTTTGTGACCAATTAGTTGTTACTCTGGTTCTGCACTTTCAGAAAATTTCCATTTTACTCTTGGGCAAGAGGTGTCATTTTGATGAGGTTCATACCATACGTGAACCAAAGGTTTCAAGAGAATTTCCTCTGCTCTCTTCTATATATACACCGATGTTCCTGTGCAGTTATGAAAATATAGTTGGGATCTTTCACAATCTTCCTCTTATTATCTGTGTTGGATCCATCTGAAGACTAAATCATAAATCTCCTAACACCTCTAGAATTCACTCACATCTCTCTATTTCACTCACTATTGTCCTAATCCAAGCTACTATTATCTCTTGCAACAGACAGCTACGTATCCATTGTGCCTGTCCCAGCTCTTATCTGCATCCCTTCATTCATAGCCAGATGCTATTTTTGAAATATGAATGTGATCTGTCCATTCTCTTTCCCTCACATCTCATTGATTCACATTCAGGTCATTCCAAGGCTTAGCACAGTACTTAGTCCTTAGAGCCTTCAGTCCCTAGGACTCCACACAGTCTTTGTTTCTGGCAGTCATTCTATTTGTAATGCTTTTCCTCCACACTCCCCCTGTGATTATCTCCTAATCATCCTACAGGTTCAGCTGTCACATACACATGCAAGCCTTCTATGAGTCTCCACATGCTATCATAGTATCCTGTTGTTGTTTTTGTCCCATCACTCAGTTGTGTCCGACTCTTTGTGACCCCATGGACAGAAGCATGCCAGAATTCCCTGTGCTTCAATATCTCCCAGTTTGCTCAAACTCATTTCCATTGAGTCGATGATACCATCCAACCATCTCATCCTTTAGCGCCCTCTTCTTTTCTTGTCCTTAGTCTTTCCTAGCATCAGGGCTTTTCTGTGTATCATGTACTTGCCCTAATTAGCTCATCATTTAATTTTTGGCTTATTATGTGTTTATTTCCCTCATTCAACTGTCAGCTACATGTGGTCAGGGCTGGATTCACTCACTACTGTATTCTTAGCATTCTTCACATACTGGTCTGTAATATACTTCTGTTGAAAAAATTGCCTAAGAATTTTACCTTGCACAGAATACTTCTACCTCCATACTTCATACTAGTTCAGAAAGCAAATGTGAGAAATTCCTGTTGTCCCTTTTCTCCTGCACTTGTGAGAAAATAGGAAGGTAGGTTTTCAAAGTACAGAGTGAGCCCGTGTTGGGAGAGTGTGAGAGGCTGCAATAATAATGTAAAGCTGGTGAATTAAGGAATATGCTAGAGTCCAGGAAATCAAATTGTGGCCCATGGAGTTAATGAAGGAAGGGAATGCTGTTGTTCAGTCACCAAGTTTTGTCCAACTTTTTGCATCCCCATGGCCTGCAGCACGCCAGGCTTCCCTGTCCTTCACCATCTCCCAGAGTTTACCCAAGTTCATGTCCATTGAATCAGTGACGCCACCCAACCATCTTATCCCCTGTCATCCTCTTCTCATTTTTTCTTCCCTTTAATCGTGTGTGCGAGCGGGCACTTCTAGGTTTAAAAAAATGGATAGAATTGAATGAATCAGAACTCTTGGTGCACAGCCCATTTACAGCCTGAGGACTCTGTTTATTAAAGACAGGCTCTTGGACAACATTTTTCAGAACTGTGTCTCAAAAACACTTGTGTTTCATGAAAAGGCAAGGAAAAATATCTTCTTCCTGAAGGAGAAGATATTTTCATGAGTGTTTTATGTACATTATAGAAAATTGTTGGATTTACTCCAGGTAAATTATTCATCATTTTTCCCCTTGGCAAAGCTGAGATTTTAAAGTAATGGCTAAGTTTTTGCTTCATCTCCATAATATAACTTTTAAAATGTTTCCAGTAATATTTTAAAATATGTTTCAGAATTTATGTCAGCAATAACAGCTACTCAGAAAATTATTGAAATCCTTAAATATATTTTGAATAATAAGCCATCCATTCTTTCACAATTGCAGGTTTACTGTCTACTAGAAAAATATAATTTCAAAAGTGTTACCTATGCATGAGCTTAATTTCCCCAGGTCTCAACTGCCTGTGGTTTACATTAGCAATATTGACTTGAGATCCATGGACATTTACCTACAACTTGTCATGGAAGTCCTTAGGCTCCTACATATTTCCCCTTAAATATTGATTCATTATTCATGTGAAAGGATTTTTTTTTTGAAGGTCCCGAGATTTCTTATTTGTCTGTTATCTGTGCAGCTATCTCGCTGAGTACTGTTCTGCCAGCTCCCTGGTAGCTGACCATTGTTCAGCAGGCAGTGCAGTGTTCTCCTTGTCAGAGTTAAGACCATTCAGAGTACAGTGTTTTCATCTCAATGGACATCTCTACTGTACTGTTAGGCACTGTGCATGCTGCCTTAGGACAAGTCGTCTTCAACGGGCGCTGCCACTACTGTACTGAGTACCATGGTCTCAGTCTCTGCTGCTACTGCAGCTGTTTTTCCCTTTGTGCACCCACTGAAATGCCTTGGGACAGCAGTGGGTCTAAAGCTAATTTGCTCTACTGCTGGAAAAATGCAGAAGAAGGCATCTTTCCCCTCATAATACATCCTACTAGATTTAGAAGAACTTGTGTCAAATACCTTGTCTTAAATAGTTTTAGGCAGACAGTCTTTATTTATTTTGTCTTATTTACACTTTCATATACTTTTTTCTATAGTTCTTAAGCATGAATCCATTAGAAATTATGCGGTGGTACAAACCTCAGTGTACTAGCTCTGATCACAACCTTAATACAAAGTAGTTTTGGTTGAAGCAGATCACGTTGTTTTTCTTCAGTCTGACTCTTTGCGACCCCATGGACTGCAGCATACCAGGCCTCCCTGTCCTTCACCATCTCTCAGAGCTTGCTGAAACTCCATCAATTCAGTGACACCATCCAAACATCTTGTCCTCTGTCATCCCCTTCTCCTCCAGCTTCAATCTTTCCCAGCATCAAGGTCTTTTCTAGTGAGTCAACTCTTCATATCAGGTGGCCAAAGTATTGGAGTTTCAGCTTCAGCATCAGTCCTTCTGATGAATATTCAGGACTGATTTCCTTTAGGATTGACTGGTTCGATCTCTTTGCAGTCCAAGGGACTCTCGAATTTACTCCTTACCACAGTTCAAAAGCGTCAATTCTTTGGCACTTAGCCTTCTTTATGGCCTAAATCTCACATCCCTGCATGACTACTGGAAAAACCATAGCTTTGATATTTGTCGGTAATGTCTCTGCTTTTTAACACAGTATCTAGGTTTCTCATGGCTTCTGTTCCAAGGAGTAGCATCTTTTAATTCCATGGGTGCAGTCATCAAGTGCAGTGATTTTGGAGCCTTGTTTCCCCATCTATTTCCCATGAAGAGATGGGACCGGTTGCCATGATCTTAGTTTTTGAATGTTGAATTTTAAGCTAGCTTTTTCACTCTCCTGTTTCATCAAGAGGCTCTTTAGTTCCTCTTTGCTTTCTGCTGTAAAGGGGGTGTCATCTGTGTATCTGAGGTTGATATTTCTCCCGGCAATATTGATTCCATCTTGTGCTATCCAGGATGGCATTTCACATGCTATACTCTGCATGTAAGTTAAATAAACAGGGCAACAATATACAGCCTTGATGTACTCTTTTCCCAGCTTTGAAAGTAGATCATGATATGTATGTTTTCAAATTCTTTGAATACGAAGGAAAAGTTGAGCATCTCCCAACTCTACCACAATTACAATCAATGTGCAGAAAGAATAACATTTTAGAGAGCTCTCTTCAAAATTATTGTGATAAGATTACTGACTTGAAATATCTTCCTCTCCCCAAAAGACAATATTGATTAAAAAAAACACATAAGGTAATGTAATGTGGAACACACCACACAAAAGTAAATAGATTGATTAATTAATTAAAACCACAACCTCATGTATCTTATAACACAATTTATTTCATGTAAACAGATCTTCAAAATCAAATTAGGATGACTGTTGTGTCTGTGGTTCATTTACCACCATTGAAAATCTTAGTTCAATTACAAAGATAAAAATAGCATGTAATATATACTATGAAATACATTATAAAAATTGTTAGAGAGACAATATTTTCATTGATTATTGCACTCACTATCAACAGTTCAAGGTACAGTTTCCAAAAAATTAAGAAATAAAGTACAGTTTGTAATTCAAAATNAAATCTTAGTTCAATTACAAAGATAAAAATAGCATGTAATATATACTATGAAATACATTATAAAAATTGTTAGAGAGACAATATTTTCATTGATTATTGCACTCACTATCAACAGTTCAAGGTACAGTTTCCAAAAAATTAAGAAATAAAGTACAGTTTGTAATTCAAAATAATCTAAAAGTATTAATGAAATTTTCTTGATCTGTAGATAGGATGGAAAAATCTGACCTCAGGATTGATTCTGATAGCATTAAGAACTAAGTTAAAAAGATTGGCAATGACTAACTCATGATGACTTAGGTGACTACCCAGACTTAGGCCAAACTTCACAAAAGAACACGGAGCTTCTCCACAAGTCTGCCCTCACCTCAGACAGCAGCTGCAAATTTGGGGATTCCCAGATACCCACAGTCCTGGCCAGCTGGCTTCAAATGTGAGACTTTCTGCTGTCTCTTCAGTTCAATAATGCACTAAAATGACTCACTGAAGTTGCTGACAGTACTATACTTACAAATGCAGTTTCACTGTAGCAATGAGGATACAAATCAGTATCTACCGAAAGAGAGATGCCTGGGGTGTCTCTTCTAGAGATATGTAAAGATTTTATTGAGGTTTCATTATGCAGACATGATTGATCAAATCTTCGGCTCTGTCACTGACTCTGTCTATATTCTCTTTCATTCCCTGGATGTTGTGCTGATATAAAGTGGCTCAAAGTCTCAACCTTTTAACCACGTGATCTTTCTGCAAGTCTTCATCTTGATATCATCATTCAGAATAAACTATCTAGGAGCCCACACTGAGTCACCTCATTAACATGAACTACTTGCTAAATAGAAAATGAATCACAACAATATTCTATCACTTGGGAAATCCACCAAATTTATAGACTCCCTTTCAGCAACCTGAGACAAAGACCAACCAAATTCTTTATTATACATTAGAAAATCTAACCATGAGATTTCTTTCTTTTGTTTAACCTTTCTTTTTCAAATTTCTTTTAGCTGGTGATTAAAAAAGCCCTCTTGATTTATAGCAATTTACTCTATTCATGTGGATTTTAGTAAAAATTTATATTAAACTGCCTCTGACATCCTTTTTGACCTCTCTATTACAATTTCATAATCTTATTCCTATCAGAACATTATATAAATCTGTGTTTTCCTAGTTGTTACATTTTCAACATTTATGCAACAAACAAACTAAAATAAAACCACATTACTGCATGCTGTAATTACACTTTTGAAAGCTAATGACAAAAATAAAATCTTGAAAGCAGTCAGGGTTAAATAATATAATACTTGTAGGGGAAAGCCAATTCAAATGATATCTGATTTCTCATCTGAAACCATGGAGGCCAAAAGGAAGTGGCATGATATTTTTAATGTGCTGAAATAAAATAATTGTCAACCATGGGATCTATATTTGCTGAAATTATCTTTCAGGAGTGAAAGAATAAACATTTTCTTATAAAGAAAGTTGGGAGAATTTGTAGATAGCAGTCTTACTCTTAAAAACTGGCTAATGGATTTCTTCTAGTTATATTACATGGGTTCACACAATAGACTGTTTCTTGAGCTTTTATATGAGTACTTCTATAATATATGAGCATGTAAATGTATGATTTATGTCATATTTGATTATTGAAATTAAAATAAAATTCCATGTGATTCTTACAGCAGCATTTAAAATTGAGAAAAGTAAAAGGACTTAAATGGAAGTGAGGATTCCACCTTGGTTTGAAGGTACCAGGAGACTATTATTTGCCACATGTTGCTTTATCAAAAGCTTCATTTTCATTTTAGATTTGAAGGATTTGTTAACAAAAGAAACTACTCATTACACACATGATAAATAATTTCAATATTTAATAGAAGATTCTTTAACTTAATTTCAATATACAGTCATTACAATGAAAAAAATAGAAACACAAGAGAGATAATAGCTTATACATCACCACTTTGGGAGACTTTAACAGCACTGGGAAGCCCCATGTAACAACAGTCTGGGGTCCCAACTGTAAAAAGATCCCAGGCAGCGCATTCACTTCTATGATAAGACTTCAAATTTAGTTTTGGAGGCTCCCATAAACTAATATTATCATCAGTTTGCATGTGAAAATGCAGCTCTGGTTTTTCTTGAACTTTTACAATGCTATCAGTTTCACCTTGTTAGTCATAAGACTTCTTAGACCCTGGTTGGGGTGGGTGGCCAGACTCCTAGGGGCTAAGGTCCGTCTAGTCAAGGCTATGGTTTTTCCTGTGGTCATGTATAGATGTGAGAGTTGGAGTAGATTTTTAAAGCAATAGGAAATCATGGAAGTTTTAGGTGGAGAAGAACATGATCAGATTTTAATTTAATAAATTTATATTAAAAAAAATTTACTCTACCGGCAGTGTGGGGTGTGAACTGAAGAGGAACAAACATGAATGAGGTGGCCAGCTGGGATCTTCTATAGTAGCCTATGGAAGAGATTATGGGGGCAGTCCAGATTTAGAGGTGGATATATTTACAATATATCCTTGAGATAAATCTGGCAAGAGCTGCTAATGAATTGGTTTAAGGGTGAAAGACAGTAGTATATTAAAAAGATGATAAATGATGATATATTAAACTTTTGACTTAAGAAACTGATGAGAAGTTGGCAACATTTCTAAGATAGGGAACACTGGGTGAAGAGGTTTGGGAGTAAGGTTGAAATATTCAGGAATTCAGTACTAGATACGGCCAGAAGAGATAGGGTTGGATATATGGATTTGGAGTTCAGAGGAAAGGTATGGGAGAGAGACCATTAAATTGCAGTTTGTAAAAATTTTTATGGTTTGTAGAAACATCATATCCCACAATTGAATAAACTTCTGAATACAAGGTAAATGTTTAGAGAATTGTGGTTTCTCAATTTAAGAAATCTTTAAATAAAAAAAATAATGTCCCAATGATTTAACAGGTTAGTCAGTTTGTAGGTATCCATCAACTCATCATACTGTGATTTATCCACATAAAATATTTCAGTTCTCAAAAATAGATATCCTTAGAATAATATAATAGACACAATTAAACTGCTTTGCTTTATGCTATTTTGTTGATGTTGCAACCTCTACATTCACTTTTGCCTTGCAAAAGATTAACACAAATACACGGGAAAGAAAAAGTACTTTGAGTGTTTTCTCCATGAATACACATTACATTTTCCTAATATAATAATCTTTTCTATGCCCAGAGAGGGTGTGATAACTTCAGAGAAAGGGCAGCTAAAATATAGGCTGACACTTTGTAAAAAAATAATTTTTATTTATTTATGGCTGTGCTGGGTCTTCATTGCTCCACACAGGCTTTCTCTAGTTGTGGTGAGTGGTGGCTACTCTTTGTTGCAATGTGCAGGCTTCTCAATGCAGTGCCTTCTTTTTTGCAGAGCACAGGTTCTAGGCACACGAGCTTCAGTAAGTTGCAGCACACAGGCTTATTAGTTGTGGCGCAGGAGCTCAGTTGCTCTGACATGTGGAATCTTCCTGGACCAGGGATCAAACTTGTGTCCCTTGCATTGGCAGGAGGATTCTTATCCACTGTACTACCAGAGAAGTCCTACGGTGGCATTTTTATCTTTTTGAGGGTTGTGCTCTCTAGCTTCAGGGGAAAATAGTATTTCAAATCTGGGGGAAAACATAGTGGAAAATTAATACTACAGAGTAATTATTTTTTTTTACTTCATTAGATATGAAATTCATGAAGACATGTTCATTGCTGTAATCCCAGCATCTAAATCTTGCATATAGTATCTAAATACTTGCACATAGTAGGTACTCAATGAGTATTTAAGGAAAGTTAAATGAATTAATGAGTTGTATCTTCACAGTGTGATTATATTTGTTAGAAAATTTCTGAATCCACAGAAAGTTAGATATGGTCATATTGAATGACACACACACACACACACACACACATACATATACCCAAATATCTCCAAAGACAAAAATATTTTCATTTATCATGTTTTTAACCACCCATCCATCTCCAAAATAGAGATTTCAGAAAGCTTTTTGCATTTCCTCTGGTAAATCTATTAATTTTCATTTCCACTGCTGGTATTAAGAGTCTCAACTCACAGTTAAGGTCATTTCACTTCTGACACTATTCAAAACTTTCTATTTGTATCAAGGCAAATAGCAGAGTGATTTGTTAGACAATAATTTCCCTTTTCAGAAGAATCTCTACTACACAAAATATTCGTCAGAGGATCCTGTCACAAGAGTATTGTTCAATACAACGAGAGATTCCATAAGTGATATTAATACAACACTGTATGATGTTGCTAATGATTGTCAAAAAGCTCAACAAAGTGCAGCCAAAAACCCCAGTAAAATACAATTTTAAAGACTTTTCATGGAACTTAATGTGGTAACAAGCATGTATTGAGCATCTTCAAAATATAAGATACATGCTAGTGATGGGCAGCTATCAAGGTGAAGACCCAGTCCCTGTCTCTATAGTACTTAGCATTAGGGGAATCAGAGCTAAGTTGTTCAGCAAACACTTACTGAATTCCTGCTATACACCAGGCTTGTGTTTGATGCAGGGGGTAAAAAGATAAGTAAGGCACAACCCCTATCATTAGGGGCTTATAATTTAAGGCATGGTATATCTGGGTGCATATTTTAGGGGCTATGAGTCCAGTATAGGAACCAACATAAACACAAATAATTTTTAGTGCAATATGGAAGGTTATGACAGAGTGGTAGCAAAATGTAGGGAAATTTAACCCAATATAGGGAAGAAATGCAGGGAGGAGGTGGTGGAAATGACTTACTGAGTCTTGGGGACAAGAGGTCAGACAGGTGGTGTAAGGAATGGTCCAACGCGGCACTTTCTTTGAATTATTTTGTAACTCTGGTAAAATAACTACACGATGAATTTCTGGGATCAAAAAAGTACCCTCCCTCACTCCCATGCACCTTCTCTTTTTTACTTTGGTATTATCAGACAGCAAAGCATTTTAAATAAGGGGGATGAGGGTGCAGGTGGGAGGAGGCCGACCTTGAAAGTACTTATGAGAGCTATATTAGCTGCTTGGCAGAAGCAATCTAACCCTCATCAAATACAATCACTTGAATACAAAGGTCACTTTACCTAGATCATCTTGCAGGACCTTATTGGGAAAATCTTGTATGAACTCTTTGTATACGTGTATGAGACCAGATTCAGAATCAGTTAACGCCTATCAAGCAACTACTGTGCTTTCATTTTTCCCTCCTGCAACCAATATTAATATATAGCCAAGGTGGCTGTTTGGACTAATTAGAACAAATACAGATGCAGTGAGGTTCCATTCCGGCGAAGCTAGGGAGAGATTTTTTGTGGATTTTTATTGGGGCGACAAAGACAAAAAAAGCAATATAGTGTGAAGGTATTGGTGTGAAAAATTATGCTTTGGAGGCCAAAACGAAAGTATAGACACGCTAAGGGAAACAGTTTCCAGGCTGAAATGAAAATTTCCTTTGTTCATAGAGCAATTCCCTTTCAATTTCACTCCGCTCTCGTGTCTCCTAACAATTCTTGCTTCATCATTGTCAAGCAGTTCGCAGGTCTTCCCACCATTCATCCTAGCCATCAGAATAAAAATCTACAACTTTTTCTACCTCAAAACTCCAGGCTAAATGCGCTACTGTACTCAGCCGGGAAAAGGAATGGAGCTTTTAACGTTCGATTAAAGTTTCAAATACAACGCTGTAGCCTCCTACCTGGACCCACCACTCGATAACTACAATACCCAGAATGCACTGTTTCCCTTCCGCCATCTATCGCGACAGTGCGGAACTTGATCTTATTTGCACAAGAAACAGTCACATGACACGTTTCCTGTCAAGATGGCGGATAATCTCCCTTCGGAGTTTGATGTGATCGTAATAGGGACGGGTATGTGTGGCTCTGTTACTACCTGGACAAAGTGTAGGAAGTCTGTCTCATTCCTACCTTCTCTGTCAGAAGCGAGGGTCGGCGAGAAATGTTGGGGTCGAGTGTGGAAGGGAGGACGGAAAGGAAGTGAGGTAGTCTGGAGTCAACGCGGGACTTGGGCGCTCCAGGGAGGGGCTTGGACCCGCGGTGCCCAGCACCATTTGAGTAGGGGTCGATATGGTTGATGCCGATTGCTGAGGTTGGTTGCGCGGGTGATTCCTGTAATTTCCTTAGAGGGAGGAGGGTTTGCAGTGTCAGGAGAACGGAGGGTGGGAATTTTATCGATGGAGACACCATGGCATGACATTATGATTTCCTCGTTGATTTCAAAGTGATATTCCCCATCATTTTGTCTTGCCATTTCATAGGAATTTTTCACATATTTATATAATCCTAGGGTTCAGTGCATCTCGGATACAGTTTGTTACTCGGTTGTTACCCATTTACCTTTAAATGTACTAAGGCGAGGAAGTGGATTCTTTTCTGTTGTGTTGAGAAGCATGCTGTTACTACTGCTAAGTCGTTTCAGTCGTGTCCGATTCTATGCGACCCCATACACAGCAGCCCACCAGGCTCTGTCCCTGGGATTCTCCAGGCAAGAACACTGGAGTGGGTTGCCATTTCCTTCTCCAATGCATGAAAGTGAAAAGTGAAAGTAAAGTCGCTCAGTCGTGTCCAAAGCCTAGGGGGTTGTAATTTGTTGAGGTAGCCATTATTCCTGCTTTATGGTGCTGAAAGAAATAATTTTGCTTTCTTCTACCCGCCTATCTACCCACAGCTAAATGAGCTGAAAACAAGTTCTGTGAGTCCAGTTCTGGTGTGTGATCGTTTCTTTCTCTTTTTTGCCCATGGTTGATTCTTCATGTTTTGGGTGGTGCCAGAACTCCCTCTGCAGTTTCTAGTTGACAAATTACACGTACAACACGTGGCAGAAAACATTTGGAAAAAGTTGTTATTTTGTTTTTCTTAACAGTGTGAAGGGTGAATTTTAGATGGGATGAAATAGTTTGTTGGGTGGGGTTTTGTCCTGTCTACAGAATGTGGTAGGCTGGAGAACCTCTGATGAATGAGACCCTGTCCATTGTGTTAAATTCAGCTCATTGTCTTCTCAAACAGTAGGAGCAGCCATGTTTCCAGGTCGGGAGTAAAAATAACTACCTATTTTCGAGTGATTATTTGCTAATCCGTGTGCTAAGCTCTTTACAAATCGTATATAATCCTCCTAACTTTTTAGAGTAGGTATTCTGTACACTTTACAGAGGAGGAAAATGGGCTTAAAAAGGTTGCAGTTTGCTCAAGATCACACTGCTGGTAAATTACCAAAAGTCCATTTTGTACTAAAAGGAGAATCAGTAGTTCTGACACTCAGAATTAAACCATGTTAATAGAAGTAACTGGGAAAACTTGGTTGTAGACCTTGCTTGGCCATTAACCAGCTGTGTGAATTTCTAGGGTTAGGAACTTAATCTCTCAGAGCCTCAGTTTCCTTGGTTTTGAATATAGGCAGGATAAACTAACCTTTCCAGTGTTGTCTAACAAACAATTCACTTATTCTAGTTATACTTGGGTGATTGTTCTCAAAACAGTAAGGACATATTTATTCTCAACCTGAGAACTGCATGGCTACAAATTACCTTGCTGTAGCTGCTATGAACAGATCTTGGATGACAGCTGGAAGGAGTCAGTAGACTCTATTTATTCTCTCCAGTCTATCTTAAAACTTAGAACAATATCCACTTTAGAATAGTTGTTATACCATACTTGTGTCGTGTGTTACTCCCTTTCTTTTTTGTCCTTTGGAACTTAGGGCATTTAAAAAATTATTTTGTATCATTAAAATATTGTTTCCTGATTCAAATTTTAATTGATAAGTGGCAATTCTTATTAAGTGCTGTTAATTATTATATAAGAAATATTTTGCTCTCTAGTTCAGTTTGTAGTATGCACTATATCCATCTTCTTGGAGTCTGTTATGATAGAGGTAGGAAGATTCTGTGAGTGATGCAGAAAATTGCATCAGGAAACATCTGGTGTATTTGGAAAAAGATTCATTTTAGACTTATTAACATGAGAGTAATGTTACTTCTCAAAGTATGGGAAGAACTTATTTGAGTTAGAGGTTTTCATATCACTTAGTGAACACTGTTTAACTTTTCAACCACATTGTTTAAATTTATGATTTGAAGCTTTGTATTTAGATAAAAGTCATTCCCAAATAAATGAATTCAATAATTATAATCATTATTGAATAAAGTGATTTAGTGTTTGGAATATTTCTCTTCTGAAATAGTATGCTGAAAGTGGCCTTTAAGATGTGTTTGCTTTACTAAGTGTGCTAGCTTGAGTCAATCAGAAAAATCAGTGTTTCAAAGATTCAGTTTTGATAACAAAAGCAGAATTAATCATGCATGTATCAGAAACATGAAAATGGGCTATGAGATGCAGTTTTTTTTTTAGCAGATTTAGTTTCAGTTAAAATGTCATAACAAAGAAACAGTTGCTTTATCAAGTAAAATAACCTGTGGATAATATTTTAAGTCCTTTTGGCCTTGATTAACTTGTTTTTCTTTTCATTCTTCATAATATAACATTTGCATTAAGGTCATGTTTTGAAGAGATGATGGGAAAATAAAGATTTGTATGTATTTTCTTAGTTAAGCCCATTTCCTCCTGATTATAAAATACAGGAAATAATCTCTCAAAACACCTGAAAACAGAGGAATAAGATAAAGTACTTAAACCATGCAAAATATAGAAGAAACTGAAATAAGGAAGGTGGGTCAAATGGAGCCTCAAGGGAGAGGACAGAAATGGAATAGTGACTCCAGTATAAAATTAAAAAAAAATTAAAAGTGAAAAAAAATCATGACAATTATCTTAAAAAATAGATGTAGAGATAAGTGTCTAGAAAGTGGCCTTCAGTTTGGGTGCATGGTTGTAATTTTTAAGACATTTGCCATTTATAAAGACATTTGAATAATAACTTTGTAGGTTACAGAGAAGTATCATTGGTCACAGGTTAAATCTCGTCCTAGTCACATAATAACATAATAGTACCTCACTGGATGTGACTTATCTGGCATCTTGTATAATCTGTAACCTGTAGCAGAGCCATCAATTTAACATAAGGGCAGGTGGGATGGAAGTTACAAGCATCATGGGATATTATTGGCATTCTTCTTACATAGGGGAATCCCTCATTCTCTTACTTAGAGCATATTCATTCTTATTTTAGAAAATTCTAGCATGCTCAGAGCATATTAAGTCTTAGTCATCAGTCGTGTCCATCTCTGAGACCCTTTGGATTGTGACCCACCAGCTCCTCTGTTCATGGGATTTTCCAGGCAAGAATATTGGAGTGGGTTGGCATTTCTTCTTCCAGAGAAGACACAGGAGATGTTAACAACTGCTGCGAAAGCTGTGTTTGGAGGGTGTCATTAGACCTAAGTGACAGTTTATAGCCTAATGTGAAAGGGGAGAGACAAACACCTAAAATGCAAACCTACATCAGGAACACAATGACCTGGGACCGTTTGGGATAGTGACAGACTACACATTTTTTTAGAATATTTAGCCCAGAATTATTGAGAACCTAGTCCCTGCTGTTGTGACGTTTACTGTGTTACCTATTCTGAGGAACTGTTCGGGGTTCCTGACAGTCACATGCTCAGAGCTGTTCTAAGACAATGTGGGCTTTTCATTGCATCCTTCTTGCTTTCTGAAGACCACATAGAGATTCATTCAGCATCCCTTTCCTTTCTAAAGTACATCACACATATATTTTGGAGTTCTTCCCCTAAATGGACTGTGGAGTAGACTAGCTTAAACATTTTTCCTGCAGAGGATAAACGTGGATCCTTTTCATTTAAGAATTTTATTGCTAAAGATTATGGGGAAATAAATGAAATAAGAAAAATGAAAAACATGGGGGAAATTACAGGGATATTGCTCCTAAATCCTGACTGCCTTGCTATATCATGCTCAGCATAGTCCAGAATCAGTCATGGTGGCATCCTGGCATAAAGGGAATCACTTAACCTTCCTTCTAGGTGACTTTGGGCAAGTTGCATAACATCTTGGAACATCAATTTGTTCATCTGTAAAGTGAGAGACTTGAATTAGGTGACCTCTAAGATAGGCATCTCCCAACTCTAAAATTTACCATTGTGTGTGCATAATTATGACACTGGGTCCTTGAGAAAAGACTACATTTTATATAGTCCTCATTGAAGTCAAGTCAGTGTTTTCAGAAATTTTTCTATCAAAGCAGCTTATAAAGAATCATTTTCTTAGAAAGATAAACTGCTTTCATCAGGAAAGGTCATGTAGGTAGCACAGCTGAATTTCTTGATGTTCAGTTCAGTCACTCAGTCGTGTCTGACTCTTTGCGACCCCATGGATTGCAGCACACCAGGCTTCCCTATCCATCACCAACTCCCGGAGCTTGCTCAGACTCGTGTCCATCGAGTCGGTGCTGCCATCCAACCATCTCATCCTTTGTCGTCTCTTCTCCTCCTGCCTTCAATTTTTCCCAGCATCAAGGTCTTTTCTAATGAGTCAGTTCTTCTCATCAGGTGGCCAAAGTATTGGAGCTTCAGCTTCAGCATGTCCTTCCAATGAATATCCAGGATTGATTTCCTTTAGGATTGACAGGTTTGATCTCCCTGCAGTCCAAGGGATTCTCGAGTCTTCTCCAACATCACAGTTCAAAAGCGTCAATTCTTCAGTGCTCAGCCTTCTTTATGGTCTAACTCTCACATCCATACATGACTAGTGAAAAAACATAACTTTGACTAGACGGACCTTTATTGGCAAAGTAATGTCTCTGCTTTTTAATATGCTGTCTAGGTTTGTCATAGCTTTTCTCCCAAGGAGCAAGGGTCTTATAATTTCATGGCTGCAGTCACCATCCACAGTGATTTTTGAGCCCAAGAAAATAAAGTCTGTCACTGTTTACATTGTTTCCCCATCTATTTGCCATGAGGTGATGGGACCGGTGCCATGATCTCAGTTTTTTGAATGTTGAGTTTTAAGCCACCTTTTTTCACTCTCCTCTTTCACCTTTATCAGAGGGGCTCTTTAGTTCCTCTTCACTATCTGCCATAAAGGTGGTGTCATCTGCATATTAGATAGTATTGATATTTCTCCCGGCAATCTTGATTCCAGCTTGTGCTTCATCCAGCCTGGCATTTCACATGAGGTACTCTGCATATAAGTTAAATAAACAAGGTGACAATGTACAGCCTTGATGTACCTCTTTCCCAATTTTGAACCAGTCCATTGTTTCGTGTCTGGTTCTAACTATTGCTTCTTGAAACTTGGGGGGCAGTAATGTTGTCAGGGGTATAGTTGAAACTGATTTTTACTAAATACTTGTTTATGCCAGACTTTCTGCCAAGTGATGTCTCATATGTGTATTATTTAGTCCTTTCCTGGGATGCCAGTATGTGGTTCTAACATCAGAGGATGTCCATGCCTTTTTTTGCCTCTATTTCCCAAAATCCATGAACCTGTGGTCTAGAGCAGAGTTTTGTTTGTTTGTTTGTTTGTTTTTTTTTAATTTGCAAGATGCCACCTGTTTGTGGGCCATGGAATCAATTCCAGCATTTATAAAAAACAGGTAGAATAGAATATGTGTTAGAATATATTATATGTAATAAGGATGCGTATAGTTTTATGGAACATATTTCATGTGTGTATCACTGAAGCACACCTACATACATATATATATTTAAGGGGAGTGGCTGAGGGCAAAAAGTTTTAAAGTTTAGAGAATATTGATTCACTGAATAATTTAGTAGGAATGAAAGTAGTATTTTAAAAGTCCTTTTGTTTTATAAATGCTACACCATCCATATGTTCTATTTACTTTGACATGTATGTATCTTATTGGAGAGCATCATGTAGTGCAACAGTCCCTGATCTTTTTGGTACCAGGGACCGATTTTGTGGAAAGTATTTTTTCCATGGATGGGGGACAGGCTGGTTTGGGGATGATACAATGGCATTACATTTATTGTGCACTTTATTTCAATTATTATTACATCAGCTCCACCTCAGAGCATCAGGCATTAGATCTCAGAGGTGGGATAACCTGATTTAGTGATTGACAGTATGGCTCTGAAATTGGACAGACTGTATGTGAATCAGTTATGACTCTTGTGCCACCTTACACATGTTCTTTAATGTCTAAGTTTCTTTGCTCTAAAAGAGAGTAAACTTCAGAGAGTTGTGTTGAGGATTCAGTGGAATAATTATTTACAATGCTTAGTAGGTGTTCAGAAAACATAGTTGAAATTTATAGCCCATAATCTCGTATTGAGGGGCTTTTATCACCACTCTGTCAAGGAGTGAAGGCTTCCTAGGAAAGGCTCATGGTTTCCATGGAGAGCAGTGGAAAGATTCAGTTGTCTGAGTCATTATCCTGTTCTTCTCATTGGCTGTTTGGTGGGAAAGACCTTTGTGTGTCTATTACCACTATTTCTATCAGACTTCTTAACTGATGATTTTCTTTCATTTTCTTTTACTCTGTTTTGTTCACCAGCTTGCATTATTTGTTATTTGTTTTGCCTGACGATTTTGAACAGATTTATCTTGTTTGAGGCATAGTATGAAACTCTTGTCAGTGTAAAATGATGAAGGAACTAAAGAAAGCATACAGATTTTGTTGTTTGAAATATGCTTTGCAATTCTTCAGCCATTTATAGATGGAGAAGTATATCTTTTCTGTTGTCAATACCTAGAAAAGTAAAGAGAATCATATAACTGGAGAAGATTCTTTGGGAGAGGCTTATCCTTGAGAGCTGCATCTGTAACCAGAGTTTTCTCTGCAGCATCATTTTCATCTCCCATGCCTCATGTCATTTTCTCGTTTCCTCCCGTGTTCTCATGATGTTTTGGGTAATTCAGGCTACAGCAATTAAAATCAAATATGGCTGCTTGCCATCACATTCTCATGTTTAACATAAAATCCCAATGCACAGAAACAATTATTATTCCATATAATTGACCTGTTTACTCATGTTCTTAAATTTCAGTGCAATCTTCTAACTGAAAAGTTAGGCTTTGTAACTATGTAAATGGTTTAAAATGGTCTATGTAAATGGTTTAAAACCTAGAACAGCTTAAAAATCACTAACACTTCTCAGTTTATATTCATATGTATATTATAAACTATATATAGGTATATGTACACATATATTATGCATAAATGCTAGAGAGGTTGGAAACATTTGGGGGATATTTAGTTGTGACAAACAAAATAGGGCTACTTTTGAAAGACTGATTTATTGTCATTTTTGCTTTTCTGATAATCTTATTAAAAGGCAGTGTAAAAGATGAGAATTTATCACAGATATTGACTCTCCAAGTATGATTATGAGAGCTATTGTGTTATTCATAATGAGACTGTTTAAAAACTAGTTTGAAAATAGGTGAAGAGAACAGGGGCAGCTTTGCCTGTGTGGTACTTCACAAGAGTGTTTGATCTTATATTAGATTTTTACCAAGAGTTTAAGTGAATAATGTCATACCGTTTGACTGATTCCATTTATATCACATTTATAAAACTACCTGTATCTGCTTTTTCTCCTGAGTAGTGTTCATACATATCTTTTTTGTCCAGCACAGTGTTCATGTTGAGTTACAGTGGCTTTTGGTTAATGGTAATTTTAGTCATTTTGTATTGCTTTGAACTATTTTGGATCATATATCTGTGATCTGAATTTGCATATTTGTTAAACTGCTTTTCGATATATGCATGGGGAGGGAGGAGGGAGGGGAGTTCAGGATTGGGAACACGTGTACATCCGTGGCGGATTCATGTTGATGTATGGCAAAACCAATACAATATTGTAAAGTAATTAGCCTCCAATTAAAATAAATAAATTTAAAGTAAGAAAAATTGTGATAGAAAAGCTTGCACAAAATAAAATGTAGGGATATAACATTTTACATACAGCTGTCAGGCATATTAGGAAGATGCTGAGTTGTATTCTAATCCTTATTTTTCTATGTTACTTTGGTATGAGCTATCTACGCTTAAATAGATGTCAGAAAATTAAATTTCATGTATACAACACACTGTTAAATAAATGTATGAAATTATTTCTAGCGTTTGTTATATGCTGAGCACTATATTAAGCCTGTAAAGTGCATTATCTTATCTGATTCTCACAGTAACCTTGTCTGTTGCTAGATGCTTATTGTTATCTCCATTTTACAAAGGTGGAACCTAAGACTTAGTTAAGCTTGACTGACATCAGACTGTTAAGACTGAAGTTACTCTGGCTAGGTGTTGTTAGATTGAACTGGTTGTATTTTTCCATGTGAAAAATACCTTATATTGTCAAGGTTAGATTATTGTGTTATAGTTTAATGGTTGGAATTGCTTCATTTTGGGGAGTTCCTATTGTTGACATTAAAGTCCTGATGCCAGAGATGCCTTGTGATGTTAACTCTTATTATTGACAGCATCATGACATCTGTTGTCATCTTGTAAACCTTTTGAGGAAGGCGAACTGACTGACCTGGTTGTGTTTATCCCTTATAACTGAAAAAACAGAATCAGCCACTAAAGTAATGGCAAGAAATGGGATCAGAGAATACAGTCATATTTCCACTTGAAAATCTGTTTCCCTAGGAATTATTCATTTATTACAAGATACATAATTTTCCACAGAAATAAAATCATTGTTAGAAATGCTCTATAGTTATTTGTGTGCAAGCGTTTGCCATTTTGTCATTTAAAATTCCCTTTTTAGTTCTTTGCGCTTGTAAAGTAAGTTTTCAAGATCAAGTATGGAACTCATTGTTCTGTTCATGAAGCTTTTTTTTTTTTTTTGGTTGGTTGGTTCTTTTGGTTTCTATAATTGTCAACAGTTGTCAGCACTTACAATGGATTCATCCTATTAATAATTGACAGAGTGGATGTGATAATATCTTTTCCCTCCAAGGGCCTTGTCATTAACAAATAATATTAATAACTAACACTTTTGTGTCTATATTTCCAGACCTTTTCTCACTTTGTGTGTATAGATGTGTGTATACTATTCTATTTTTGAGTTCACACTGTCGTGAAGATCATTTCATAATAACCAAATCTTCATCCTCAGTGTCTTAAAAAAATAACTTCTTATTTGGAGATAATTTTAGATTCATATGCAGTTGTAAGAAATAGAATAGAAAGATCGTGTATATATTTCATCCAGCATTCCCCAGTATGAGTAACATCTTGCATAAATATGTGTAATATAACCAGATAATTGACCTTATGCAGTGATCTTATTTATTGATTATGCCAAAGCCTTTGACTGTGTGGATCACAATAAACTGTGGAACATTCTGAAAGAGATGGGAATACCAGACCACCTGACCTGCCTCTTGAGAAACCTATATGCAGGTCAGGAGCAACAGTTAGAACTGGACATGGAACAACAGACTGGTTCCAAATAGGAAAAGGAGTACGTCAAGGCTGTCTATTGTCACCCTGCTTGTTTAACTTCTATGCAGAGTACATCATGAGAAACGCTGGGCTGGAAGAGGCACAAGCTAGAATCAAGATTGCCGGGAAAAATATCAATAACTTCAGATACGCAGATGACACCACCCTTATGGCAGAAAGTGAAGAGGAACTAAAAAGACTCTTGAAGAAAGTGCAAGAGGAGAGTGAAAAATTTGACTTAAAGCTCAACATTTAGAAAACGAAGATCATGGCATCTGGTCCCATCACTTGATTGGAAATAGATGGGGAAACATTGGAAACAGTGTCAGACTGTATTTTTTGGGGCTCCGAAATCACTGCAGATGGTGACTGCAGCCATGAAATTAAAAGACACTTACTCCTTGGAAGGAAAGTTATGACCAACCCAGATAGCATATTCAAAAGCAGAGACATTACTTTGTCAACAAAGGTCCATCTAGTCAAGGTTATGGTTTTTCCAGTGGTCATGTATGGATGTGAGGGTTGGACTGTGAAGAAAGCTGAGCACAGAATAATTGAGGCTTTTGAACTGTGGTGTTGGAGAAGACTCCTGAGAGTCCCTTGGACTGCAAGGAGATCCAACCAGTCCATCCTAAAGGAGATCAGTCCTGGGTATTTATTGGAAGGACTGACACTAAAGCTGAAACTCCAATACTTTGGCCACCTCATGTGAAGAGTTGACTCATTGGAAAAGACCCTGATGCTGGGAGGGATTGGGGGCAGGAGGAGAAGGGGACGACAGAGGATGAGATGGCTGGATGGCATCACTGACTTGATGGACATGAGTTTGAGTAAACTCTGGGAGTTGGTGATGGACAGGGAGGCCTGGCGTGCTGTGATTCATGGGGTCACAAAGAGTCCGACACGACTGAGCGACTGAACTGAATGACCTCATTCAGATGTCACCAGTTGTACATATACTTGTGTATGTATTCAGTTCTGTGTAATTTATCACATGTGTAGATTGTTGTCAGATCCAGATACAAAGCAGTTTCATCATAGTCTCTCATGGTATCTTTTTACAGCCACGAACACTTCCCTCCTTCCTACATCTCTAAATCCTGCTGCTGCTGCTGTTGCTGCTAAGTTGCTTCAGTCGTGTCCAACTCTGTGTGACCCCATAGATGGCAGCCCACCAGGCTCCCCCGTCCCTGGGATTCTCAAGGCAAGAACACTGGAGTGGGTTGCCATTTCCTTCTCCAGTGCATGAAAGTGAAAAGTGAAAGTGAAGTCGCTCAGTCCTGTCTGACTCTTAGCGACACCATGGACTGCAGCCCACCAGGCTCCATCCATGGGATTTTTCAGGCAAGAGTACTGGAGTGGGGTGCCATTGCCTTCTCCACTCTAAATCTTGGCAACCCTTTATCTGTTCTTCATTTCTATGATTATGTCACTTCCAGTTCAGTTCAGTTCAGTCACTCAGTTGTGTCCGACTCTTTGCGACCCCATGAATTGCAGCACGCCAGGCCTCCCTGTCTATCACCAACTCCCAGAGTTCACTCAAACTCACATTCATCGAGTCAGTGATGCCATCCAGCCATCTCATCCTCTGTCGTCCCCTTCTCCTCCTGCCCTGAATCCCTCCCAGCATCAGAGTCTTTCCCAATGAGTCAACTCTTCGCATGAGGTGGCCAAAGTACAGGAGTTTCAGCTTTAGCATCACTCCTTCCAAAGAAATCCCAGGACTTATCTCCTTTAGAATGGACTGGTTGGCTCTCCTGGCAGTCAAGGAACTCTCAAGAGTCTTTCCCAACACCACACAGTTCAAAAGCATCAATTCTTCGGCACTCAGCTTTCTTCGCAGTCCAACTCTCACATCCATACATGACCACTGGAAAAACCATAGCCTTGACTAGATGGACCTTTGTTGGCAAAGTAATATCTCAGCTTTTGAATATGCTATCTAGGTTGGTCATAACTTTCCTTCCAAGAAGGAAGCGTCTTTTAATTTCATGGCTGCAGTCACCATCTGCAGTGATTTTGGAGCCCAGAAAAATAACGTCTGACACTGCTTCCACTGTTTCCCTGTCTATTTCCCATCAAGTGATGGGACCAGATGCCATGATCTTCGTTTTCTGAATGTTGAGCTTTAAGCCAACTTTTTCACTCTCCACTTTCACTTTCATCAAGAGTCTTTTTAGTTCCTCTTCACTTTCTGCCATGTGGGTGGTGTCATCCGCATATCTGAGGTTATTGATATTTTTCCCGGCAATCTTGATTCCATCTTGTGCCTCTTCCAGCCCAGCATTTCTCATGATGTACTCTGCATAGAAGTTAAACAAGCAGGGTGACAGTATACAGCCTTGATGTACTCCTTTTCCTATTTGGGACCAGTCTGTTGTTCCATGTCCAGTTCTAACTGTTGCTTCCTGACCTGCATACAGATTTCTCAAGAGGCAGGTCAGATGGTCTGGTATTCCCATCTCTTGCAGAATGTTTCACAGTTTATTGGGATCCACATAGTCAAAAGCTTTGGCATAGTCAATAAAGCAGATATAGATGTTTTTCTGGAACTCTTGCTTTTTCCATGATCCAGTGGATGTTGGCAAATTGATCTCTGGTTTCTCTGCCTTTTCTAAAACCAGCATGAACATCTGGAAGTTCACAGTTCACGTATTGCTGAAGCTTGGCGTGGGGAATTTTGAGCATTACTTCACTAGCGTGTGAGATGAGTGCAATTGTGCGGTAGTTTGAGCATTCTTTGGCATTGCCTTTCTTTGGGATTGGAATGAAAACTGACCTTTTCCAGTCCTGTGGCCACTGCTGAGTTTTCCAAATTTGCTGGCATATTGAGTGCAGCACTTTCACAGCATCATCTTTCAGAATTTGAAATAGTTCAACTGGAATTCCATCACCTCCACCAGCTTTGTTCCTAGTGATGCTTTCTAAGGCCCACTTGACTTCACATTCCAGGATGTCTGGCTCTAGATGAGTGATCACACCATCATGATTATCCAGGTCATGAAGATCTTTTTTGTACAGTTCCTCTGTGTATTCTTGCCACCTCTTAATATCTTCTGCTTCTGTTATGTCTATACCATTTCTGTCCTTTATTGAGCCCATCTTTGCATGAAATGTTCCCTTGGTATCTCTAATTTTCTTGAAGACATCTCTAGTTGCCTGGAGCCAGGGTGAGGAACTCTGCCCATGGCAAAGGTCATGAGGAAGGAGGCTTTGGCATAGGCAAAGGCAGGATCGAGCCTCAGGAAACCCCCTGTTTCCGAGCATCTACCCCCAAAGCCAGTGTCTACCTACTTGACTGTTTCATGCTTTCACCTATACCTCTGACTTTACGGGAGGCTGACCCACATTACCTCTCTCGGAGAAGGAGTTAACTTAGAGCTCCAAGTCAATAAAAATTCCTGGGCGTGACAAGAGTGTTTCAACTTACAAACTCCTCTGAAGGTTATCTAGCCTGCCTGTACAGGTTTGTCCAGCCACATGTGATTGTTTACAGCCTCCCAACCGTGAGAGGCACGAGATGTTTTAGACTTACTAAAGGCAGATTCTTTTGGGAAGTTAGAAATTATTAGTCTAGTGGGTTGGTTAGGAATTATGTTGGTGAAGGGTTTTTAATTGGTGTGCCGATAATTGCTGCTAATTCCCTGCCCTGGGTGTTACAAGGGGTCCCAGGTCAAACCTCACTGCAGACTAGCTTGTGTGACAGGATTATCTACACTCCTGCCACCACACACATGATTATTTACTACCTCTCAACCATAAACAGCACAGAGAGTTTGGAGTATTTTGAACATCTTAATTAGGATAGGGCTTTTCTCATTGTTGAGTCAATGATTGCCACCAGGCCTCCATATCCTTAGGTACCTGGGAATATATTAATGTATTTGGAATATAGAAAAGGAAATATAGTACTTTTTAATGTTAGCAATACTAGACTTTTTGAGTTAATGAATTTTCTCTTTTGTTGTAGATCACTGTAGTTTGTTATAAATCACTGTGTCCTTTCTTTGTAAAAATGTAACTTTATCACTATCTTAAGACTAAATAGATCTCAAGGGGAATATTGGTGAAGGGTTTTCATTTGTTGGGCTGATGTTTGCTGCTAAATCTCCATATTCCCTGCCCTTATAATGAATATAACTAGCATATAGGAGAAATAAGTATTAACCTTTAAAATTAATCATGTTAACCTTAGGTTAAATAAATTCCTTTCTTAGTTGTAACCCACTACACCCGCACCCTATAGGAATGCAACTTTATCTGGTACCTTCAGAGGGTGACGCCTGGTGTAAGAAAAAACACCCTTGGAAAAAATAAGTTTTTTGGTTATCAGAAAGAAAGGATCATAAAATGTCAGCAGGCCTTATGGCCAGAAGATGATGTAAAACCCCTAAGACCTTTTTTATACATTTATGTGAAGCAGCTGATTTTGATAAAGGTCAGGACTGCTGATCCCCATGTGACTTTAAAATTTCCATTTGTCTCTATGTGTAACAAAAGGTATATAAGCAAACCTAAAACATAAAGAAATCGGATCAGTTTCTTGAAAGACTGATTCCCCCGTGTCGTTTCTTCCTTGCTCCCCGTTTTTCTGGCTGAATTCCCATCTGGAGTGTGGGTGCTCGCCACGTCTACTTACTTGCCCCAGCTTTTAAGTTCCACGTGAGAAGGAACCCAAGGAGGGGCACTGGTGCAAATTCCTTGTCTTGGAATTTTATTGGTATCCCACATAAACCAAGTTATTCAGCCTCTTTTTCTCCACTAATATTTCCTACTATACTATTCTTTTCTAATCTTGTGGAAGCCAGCCTGAGGTTGCAAAAATTGTTTTAATCATGATTTGTTTCCCAGCCTGCCAGCCTGTAATCAATCTGCCATGAGAGGCACCACTAGAAACGCAGATATGAGATCAGTGCATTCTGACCTCTTTTGGGGCATTCTAAGGAATAAAGGGAAAGGTTAAAATGTGCTAGGGGCTTTTTGTTAATCTTAAATCAGGGCTATTGTCTTAAGGGAATGAAAAACACTGAGGGGTTTAGGCTCACATCCTGGGAAAGCAACCCCCAGGAGTCAAGCTAAGAAAATGATTGTCTCGGGCCACTCAACTAAATCAGGTCAGTCAGCCATTTAGGCCCGATAACAAATGGACCTATCCCCGAAAAGGCCAAAATTTGTAACCCAATCAAAACGCTCCATCTCAACTGCACCTGTTCATGATTTTTGTGCTTATAAACTGCTCTGTAGCAATTGTTTGGGGTTCATCTCCTCTGATGGGGATTGAACCCCGGCACGTCGGCCTAATAAATCCTCTTGCTGATTGCATCGAGTTCGGGTCTCGGTGATCTTTGCGGCGACGGGTCCTGGGCAAAGACCGTGAGGTCTAACAATCTCTCTTTATATCTATAACTAAATAAGTTCTTTCCTAGGACGCCCACTCCGTCCCCGCTTCTAATTACCGTGGATCCACCGGGGCTGGACCCCGGCATCTAGTCTTTCCCATTCTGCTGTTTTCCTCTGTTTCTTTGCATTGATCACTGAGGAAGTCTTTTTTATCTCTTCTTGCTATTCTTTGGAACTCTGCATTCAGATGCTTACATCTTTCCTTTTATCCTTTGCTTTTTTCTTGTCTTCTTTTCACAGCTATTTGTAAGGCCTTCCCAGACAGCAATTTTGCTTTTTTGCATTTCTTTTACATGGGGATGGTCTTGATCCCTGTGTCCTGTACAGTGTCATGAACTTCCATCCATAGTTCATCAGGCACTGTATCTATCAGATCTAGTCCTTTAAATCTATTTCTCACTTCCACTGTATAATCATAAGGGATTTGGCTTAGGTCATACCTGAATGGTCTAGTGGTTTTCCCTACTTTCTTCAATTTAAGTCTGAATTTGGCAGTAAGGAGTTCATGATCTGAGCCACAGTCAGCTCCTGGTCTTGTTTTTGCTGACTGTATAGAGCTTTTCCATCTTTGCCTGCAAAGAATATAATCAATCTGATTTTGGTGTTGACCATCTGGTGATGTCCATGTGTCTAGTCTTCTCTTGTGTTGTAGGAAGGGGGTGTTTGCTATGACCAGTGCATTATCTTTGCAAAACCCTATTGTCTTTGCCCTGCTTCATTCCACATTCCAAGGCCAAATTTGCCTGTTACTTCAGGTGTTTCTTGACTCCTACTTTTGCATTCCAGTCATCTCAACTGCACCTGTTCATGATTTTTGTGCTTATAAACTGCTCTGTAGCAATTGTTTGGGGTTCATCTCCTCTGATGGGGATTGAACCCCGGCACGTCGGCCTAATAAATCCTCTTGCTGATTGCATCGAGTTCGGGTCTCGGTGATCTTTGCGGCGACGGGTCCTGGGCAAAGACCGTGAGGTCTAACAATCTCTCTTTATATCTATAACTAAATAAGTTCTTTCCTAGGACGCCCACTCCGTCCCCGCTTCTAATTACCGTGGATCCACCGGGGCTGGACCCCGGCATCTAGTCTTTCCCATTCTGCTGTTTTCCTCTGTTTCTTTGCATTGATCACTGAGGAAGTCTTTTTTATCTCTTCTTGCTATTCTTTGGAACTCTGCATTCAGATGCTTACATCTTCCTTTTATCCTTTGCTTTTTTCTTGTCTTCTTTTCACAGCTATTTGTAAGGCCTTCCCAGACAGCAATTTTGCTTTTTTGCATTTCTTTTACATGGGGATGGTCTTGATCCCTGTGTCCTGTACAGTGTCATGAACTTCCATCCATAGTTCATCAGGCACTGTATCTATCAGATCTAGTCCTTTAAATCTATTTCTCACTTCCACTGTATAATCATAAGGGATTTGGCTTAGGTCATACCTGAATGGTCTAGTGGTTTTCCCTACTTTCTTCAATTTAAGTCTGAATTTGGCAGTAAGGAGTTCATGATCTGAGCCACAGTCAGCTCCTGGTCTTGTTTTTGCTGACTGTATAGAGCTTTTCCATCTTTGCCTGCAAAGAATATAATCAATCTGATTTTGGTGTTGACCATCTGGTGATGTCCATGTGTCTAGTCTTCTCTTGTGTTGTAGGAAGGGGGTGTTTGCTATGACCAGTGCATTATCTTTGCAAAACCCTATTGTCTTTGCCCTGCTTCATTCCACATTCCAAGGCCAAATTTGCCTGTTACTTCAGGTGTTTCTTGACTCCTACTTTTGCATTCCAGTCCCCTATAGTGAAAAGGACATCTTTTTTTGGGTGCTGACAGAATGTGGTTCACTGGTGAGGGAATGGCAAAGCACTTCAGTATTCTTGCCTTGAGAACCCCATGAGCAGTATGAAAAGGCAAAATGATAGGATACTGAAAGAGAAAGTCCCCAGGTCGATAGGTGCCTAATATGCTACTGGAGGTTAGTGGAGAAATAACTCCAGAAAGAATGAAGGGATGGAGCCAAAGCAAAAACAATACCCCGCTGCGGATGTGACTGGTGATAGAAACAAGGTCTGATGCTGTAAAGAGCAATATTGCATAGGAATCTGGATTGTTAGGTCCATGAATCAAGGCAAATTAGAGGTGGTGAAACAGGAGATGGCAAGAGTGAACATCAACATTCTAGCAATTAGTGAACCAAAATGGACTGGAATGGGTGAATTTAACTCAGAGACCATTATATCTACTACTGCTGGCAGGAATCCTTTAGAAGAAATGGAATAGCCATCATGGTCAACAAAAGATTGTGAAATGCAGTACTTGGATGCAATCCCAGAAACGATGGAATGATCTCTGTTCTTTTCTAAGGCAAACCATTCAGTATTACAGTAATCCAAGTCTATGCCCCAACCAGTAATGCTGAAGAAGCTGAAGTTGAACGGTTCTATGAAGAACTACAAGATCTTTTAGAACTAACACCCAAAAAAGATGTCACTTCCAAAAGCTTATTAAATGCCATTTCTAGTAGATGATTAGTAAATACACTAGTATTTCTATAGATATCCTGTCATTTATTTAACTTATCAACTTCTTTTTGACATTTGAAGTTTTCAGTTTTTCACTTTCATGAAGTGATACTATCATGAACATGCTGTACCTAAACCTTTTGTATGTATTTAGTCATTTCCTTAGGATAAATACCTAGAACTGTACATGTTAAATTGAATTTTAGAGGGTGGTTATATAAAAATTTTAATTTGTATTGATGAATTACCTTAAGGAAAGTTTGCTAAGTCTTTCAGTATTTTCTATGAATGTCAACATCATAACCAGAAAATGTTTCCTTGTTTGAATTTACATTTTCAGATTATAAGTGAGATTATTTAATAGGTATATTGGTCAATTTTGTTTCTTTTATTCATTGCTTTTACCCATGTTCCTATTGTGTGATTTGTTTCCTTTTCAATATGTACTAATTCTTTATATATTAAAAGCTAATTCTTTGTTATGTATTTTATAAATATGTCTTCTATTTGCATGGCAGTTTTTCATGTGTGAAACTTGATAATTTTTATGTACCTATCAATTTTTTTTTTCTTTTATGATTCCTGCCTTTGGAGGTATGCATAGAAAGCCTTCCCCTCAAAGATTAAGTAAATATTGACTCTTTCTTTTTAATATTTTATATTTTACAGTTAAATTTTAATACACCTGAGATTTACTTTATTCTAGAACATGAGGGTTTTTCCTCCTAATCATTAACTTGTTATTCTAACACGATTGATCTATTTTTACTCCACTAATTGAAATGCTGCCTTTATTTTTTAATGATAAGAACAATTTTTGAACTTTCTGCCAGTAAACTGAGTGTCTCTTTGAGTATAGTTGGAACTGTTAAGTGGGAATAGATGGGTCATCTGATCTGTAGAGAAATGATAACTTTTCCTCTTTGAAATCTCAAGAAACACAAGGAAATGTTAGGATATATAAAAAATTATAGTATCTTCTCTGAAAAATAGCAAACTAAAAGAAAAAGGAAAACAGAATAGGAATATTTGTAATTCAGAACAAAGGCTGCTGCTGCTGTTGATGCTAAGTTGCTTCAGTCGTGTCTGACTCTGTGCGACCCCATAGACGGCAGCCCACCAGGCTCCCCCGTCCCTAGGACTCTCCAGGCAAGAACACTGGAGTGGGTTGCCACTTCCTTCTCCAGTGCATGAAAGTGAAAAGTGAAAGTGAAGTCGCTCAGTCCTGTCTGACTCTTAGCAACCCCATGGACTGCAGCCTACCAGGCCCCTCCATCCATGGGATTTTCCAGGCAAGAGCTCTGGAGTGGGTTGCCAGTGCCTTCTCCAGAACAAAGGACTAATTACGTACAAATAATACCTTCAAATTTGTATGAGATCTCTACAGGTAAGATGGGCAGAGAATGTAAACAGACAAGAGGAGTTACTGACAGTTGACAAACTGTGGGGAAAATATTTTTCCTGATCAGTAGTCAAGTGCAAAATAACCTAATAGTTAAAAACATTAAAAACACACAAAAACACAAAAAGTTTTTACAGATTTAATGTTTTAAGAACATTAACATCAACTACTTGTTGATAAAGTTGTATTCAGTTGAAATGCTGATGATATTATAAATTGGGACAACATTTTAGCAAAGTAATACATCTATTTGCCCTAAGAATTGTACATATGTTTATTCTATTAGACTCAGTAACTCCAGATCTGAGAATTTATTGTGAGAACATCACTTAATAGAGGTAAAAAGCTCAAGGGTGACAGCATCTATTTTGAAGCTGCTTATCATAGTAAAATTTGTAAATAATCTAATGTTCTATATTGGAGAGCCCCAATGTCTCAAAGGAGTCTGGTGGGTGGATGGAATAGGCAGTTTTACAGTATTGCTCAAGATATTTTTTATTATAAGATACCATACATACAAATGAAATATGTGTGTGTGTATGTGTGTATATATATATATATATATATATAAATATAATTTTCTTTCAATGAACAATAGCAAAGTGAGTGACATGTATGTATGACCCATCTGAAGAAAAATAACATTACCAGAACCTTGGGAGCTCCTTGTATGTATACGTATCATTGTCCATCTTCCCTTCCTTTCCCAGGTCATAACCATTATGACACACTGCTTTAATTGTTCTCTTGTGTTTTTTTTTTTTTTTGAAGTGTTTTTTTTAATTACATGTGTATATCCCCAAACCATATGTTGTTAGTTTTTTCTGTTTTTGACACTTGTCAAAAATTCTGTATATTCTTTCCGTGACATGCTTTCCTTGATAAATGTTATGCTTGTGAGATTTATCTGTACAGATGCATTTAGTGGTAACCCCCTCTCCCCTACCCACAGATATTAGTATTTTGTAGTATTCTAGGATTGCAAATCTTCAACTTCAGTAGGTCATGCATATTCACCAAGATGATTGTATTTATTTGCCCTTCAGTTTTCAGCTTTTCCAGCCCCGTCTCCCTTAGCAAATAGATGATGTCGTAAACGCACTCACACATTCACGACACAATAAGATCATTAAGTACGTGTTTTTCTGCAGCTTTTCAGTACATGATTCTCACCTTTCTTTTCATTCCAGTAGTTTTATCTTATCTAACACGCAGACCGTATTTAACTTTTGTAAGGTATAGTTCGGGCTGAGGCAGAAAAGGAGAGACTACCTCAACGGAAGTAGGTTACCTTTATTCAGGCAAGGAGGGCGACAGTCGGCCTAACGACCAGGCTGAGATGACTGAGATGTCAAAGAGAGACTAGGCCTTGATCCTTCCCTTTTAGATTTGGCTGCTTTCTTGCTCCTAGTATCATTTACCTTGTTCTTCTAGACTGTCTTTCCTGTAAACTGAAATATATATATAAAGGCTTGGTGGGTTCAAGGTTAACATTTTTGGCTAAAGCCTCTTTGGTGATAGAGAGATGTTGAATCATACCAGAAGACACAAAATATCTGGTTGATCTACTGTGAGTGTTGCTAAGATTGACCCAGGATTAGGATGACAATATGATGCCTCCATTGTATGGATGTATTTTTCCCTTGCGTATTGAAAATAATCTGTATGTTGCTTCTGGCACTATGCAAAAAACATTGTTTGATACCAGCTATTCACAGCATTGTTTTAAAATTGATTGGTAGTCCTTATATGAATAAGTATTTTCATTAGGACTTACAAAATGATGTTTTTGTTTAGGTTTTTGATTTCTCCTACATTTAATAGCTACCACTGAATGCCAATTTCTTAATGTACAAAAAGGAACATACCTTTATAGCATTGTTGTGCTGTGCTAAGTCGCTTCAGTTGTGTATGACTCTGCAAACACAGGGACCATAGCTCGCCAGGCTTCTCTGTCCATGGGATTCTCCAGGCAAGAATACTGGAGTGGGTTGTCATGACCTTCCCCAGCGGATCTTCCCACCCCATGTATTGAACCTGCCATTTTATTGTCTCCTGCATTTTCAGGTTGGTTCTTTACCACTAGCGCCACCTGGGAAGCCCTTTATAGCATTATTGGTATCTACCAATAAGTACCTGTTTCCAAGATTAAAGTCATTTGGGAAACTGAATTAATTTTAAGATTACTTAATGGAGATGGACAAAGAGATTTAGATGTCCTGAAGCAGGATAGTACTTAAGAGCACAGACTCTGGGCCCAGACTAGATAGGTTTCAATATTAACTTTGTCACTTACTGGGTATGTGACTTTGGGTACATCCCTGTTGTCTGTTTTCCCATCTTTTACTGCCTAATGTATACCTGTGGACAAAGAATAGTAAGGAAAGGAAAATGAAAAAAAATTATTAAGGATTGAGTTATGGGTGAGTAAAATATTTTCCTTAGCATTGTGTCATATTTGCAATGTAAGAGAGAAATGAAAAAGAAAAGTCATGCTGATTTTTAGATGTTTTTAATGTGTATTTTCAAGTGCAAGATCATTGACAAATGACTCACAAACCTTTTACATTGATTTTGGTTTATCTCTGTCATTACAGTGTTTTAGAAATTCTTAATGCAATAAAATTGTTATTTTCATTAGATAAAATTTTATGTTTTATTTTAGTAAACTCAGTATAATCACTGTTCAGCTTTTTAGTAAATGGTATAAAATATTATCCTCAATGTTTTCTCAATGAAATGTAGCCAATTTTCTCTTAAATACATAATAAGACTATGTTTAAAACTTAATTTGAAGTGGTTTACTTCAAGGAATGATATGTAGTAACAAATCATAGGCTCTTTCAAAATTTAGTTCATAAGGATCATAAGGTTTTTCTCTCTACTTTTTAAAAAATGGATTTCATGAAAGGATTCATATAAGGAAGAAAGGTTATCTATTGCATGATTTTGTAACATTCTTGGAATAAGCACAATCTCTCTTATCATCTATTTTACTCTCAGAGCTCTATAAGTAATACATTAAAGGTCATTTTTCTTCTGTGACACCTAAGTAAAATATGTTCTGAACAAGAGACTTTATTTTCCTTATCACAAGTTAAATATTGCTATTAAATTTCAAGAGAGCTCAGCTGGGATATCCTTTGTTGTGAAAGATGGTTTTAGTCATTTAAATTGATAAAACAGAAATACTAGCATTAAGAAAATCAAGTGAAAATTAATTGTAGTTGAATCTGCTTATTTTATTTCCTGGTATGAAATAGGTCTTTGTCAAATATTACATTACTTGTAAAACTTTCGTTAAGAGATTTGAGTTGATATAGTTTTCTCAGTTTAAGGAACAAAATACTAAATGTCTCTTTTCCAAGGGATTATTTTATTTGATAGACCCAGCCTTTCATTATCTCACTTAATTGGTATTAAATTTTATTTTTTAAATGTTTTATTATGGCCGTTTCAAACTTTAAAAAATAGAATAATAAAACTCCTCATGTACCAGTTTCCGAGTTTCAACTGTTATTAATTTATGGCTTATCTCTTTCATTTGGTACCATCCACCTTCTCATTTCAGCCTCCAATCCTGGATTACTTTAATTAAAATCCTATATGTCATATTGTTCCATCTGTAAATATTTCAATATGTATCTAAAGAATAAGGGCTCATCTTTTTAAAAATAACTACAGTTCTTTTGGACTGGGCTTCCCAGGTGGCCTAGTGGCAAACAATTCACCTGCCAATGCAAGGGATGCAGATTCAGTCCCTGGGTTTGGAATATCACCTGGAGAAGGAAATGGTAGCCCACTCCAATATTCTTGCCTGGAAAACTCCATGGAGATAGGAGCCTGGTGGGCTACAGTCTGTGGAGTTGCAATGAGTTGGACATGACTGAGCACTCACTCATTCACTCCCAATAGTTACTCCTCCATGCAGGAATTTATCTAGAAGTTTTTCATTTTCCTGAGTTCGTAGGGCGCAACTCCATCCCCACTTTCTCACCTCTCTAGCATTCCCAGGGGTTCCTTTGCACTCATCCACAGCTTGGAGTCTGTAATGTCCCCTCCCACTTGCTGCTGTTATTCTCAGAATGACTTCCCAAGCTTCCAGTGAATACCTGATTTTGGGGGTTTTTGGCCATCAATGCTGTCACAGATTTCTTTGTCTTCTGGTCATTTTCCTTGTATAGTTTCTGATACCAGGCGGATCTTATAGCTATTGAAGTTTCCTAATGACCCACTTGTATTTTGGAGTTCATCACAATATTTTGTCACCTATCTTTGTTGTAGATCTTGTCCCTGGGTATTTGGTTTTGGTATCCTGGTTGCACTGTCTATTTTTATGGGGGTCTTAGGGGGAGATTCATCTTTCAGGATTTGAAACAGCTCAACGGGAATTACATCACCTCCACTAGCTTTGTTCGTAGTGATGCTTTCTAAGGCCCACTTGACTTCACATTCCAAGATGTCTGGCTCTAGATTAGTCAACACATCATCATGATTATCTGGGTCATGAAGATCTTTTTTGTACAGTTCTTCTGTGTATTCTTGCCACCTCTTCTTAATATCTTCTGCTTCTGTTAGGTCCAGACCATTTCTGTCCTTTATCGAGCCCATCCTTGCATGAAATGTTCTCTTGGTATCTCTAATTTTCTTGAAGAGATCTCTAGTCTTTCCCATTCTGTTCTTTTCCTCTATTTCTTTACATTGATTGCTGAAGAAGGCTTTCTTATCTCTTCTTGCTATTCTTTGGAACTCTGCATTCAGATGCTTATATCTTTCCTTTTCTCCTTTGCTTTTTGCTTCTCTTCTTTTCANTAAAAGAGCAAAAGATATTAATGCCACCTCCAGCTCAACAGAAGAAAAAGCACCTGGAGTTACAGAAACAGAGAGTAAGAGGTGTTCTCAGGTACCATCTGGATCAACCCCCTTTTAATCCAGAAATCTCCTTCCTACCCCTCAGCACTCCCGGCAAGTGATCATCTGTGCTCAAGCTCAGTCGCTGAGTCATGTCCAGTTCTTTGAGACCACATGGACTATAGCCCACCAGCCTCCTGTGTCCACAGATTTTTCCAGGTAAGTGGAAAATATTGAAGTGGGTTGCCATTTCCTACTCCAGGGGATCTTTGTGACCCAAGGATTGAGCCTGTGTCTCTGACATTGGCAGGCAGATTCTTTTTCACATCTGGCTGGTTCTTGAATGCTCCAGAAACAGAGAAATCACTGCTCCTCTGGCAGTTCATTTCCCTTTTGAATAGCTCTTGCATGTGTAGAATCTCAGTGCAAAAATCTTCCTCCTAATGCTTTCATTAACTGGTCCCTATTTGGGTCTGAGAATGAGGCATAAAGAAGACATCTGAGCACACTTTTTACCTGGGGCCCAGTTCCCATGGGCTTAATCTTTTATCATCTCTTCTCCAATCTGGATATGCATCATCATCCAATACTTGGGACCCATCCATGAATTTATCCATCCATCCATCCTTCATGCACTCATATATTCGTCTGTTCATTCAACAGATACTTATTGAGGTCCACCCATCTGCCATGCTGGGAAAGTGCAGGGGCCATGATGTACATTAACTGGTCCCTATTTGGGTCTGAGAATGAGGCATAAAGAAGACATCTGAGCACACTTTTTACCTGGGGCCCAGTTCCCATGGGCTTAATCTTTTATCATCTCTTCTCCAATCTGGATATGCATCATCATCCAATACTTGGGACCCATCCATGAATTTATCCATCCATCCATCCTTCATGCACTCATATATTCGTCTGTTCATTCAACAGATACTTATTGAGGTCCACCCATCTGCCATGCTGGGAAAGTGCAGGGGCCATGATGTTGAGCAAAACCTTTCTGAACTAAAACTTGCAAACAACTGAAGATACAGATTTCACACTGAGTAAAGAAATAAATGCATTACTACAACTTGCAACAGGGGAGAGGAAGGAAGAGAACAGAGTGCTCTGACAAGAAGCTACAGGAAAGGAAGGCAACAGGAAGTTGAAGGATGAGAAAGAGCCACCATGGTAGAGATGGAGGGTTGGAGTAAGGTCTCCGTGTGGTGCCCAAGCCTGGAGCAGGGCAGAACCTGCTCGTGGAAGCACTGAGAGGAGATAGGGGTAGGGGGGACTGTGCTTTTTCCCTCCTGCCCTTCCTCAGATGTCATATTGTAACCCGTCATGTCCTTCTTAAACCTGGTGTCCAGAGAGCAAGGCAGCATCCTTGGAGAGGACAGATCCATAAAGACGTAACCAACTGCNATTAGCCCAGCTGCAATAATCCATTGATCCGGGAGACAAGCTGCAGAGCACCGAAGCAATGGTTCGATGCAGCCCGTTGTGGAACACCTCGGTAAACATGTGCCTGGTGGACCTGAGTGGAAATACTCGGGGATGTAGCTTTGCCACGTGGTTTGCTTCCACCTTGGAAGAGAGTGCAGCGATCATTAAAAAGAGAATTCAGAACAAATAGAAATGTGTTTTTAAAGGTTTGAAAGTACCTGAGGGTGGGCTTGGGAGTTTATTACTCCTGGTCAGAAAGACAAAGTCAATGCCTCCCTTAAAAGAAAAAAGAAAGACTTAGGGGTGATGGAGACGGTGGGGGCGGGGGAGACAATGTGCTGAATTCTAAAACAGCATGGAAAGAGAAATTCCAAGTGATATTAATAATGTGTGAAAATTACGTGATTTCTGAAGGCTACCCTTGGAGCAATCCACAATTTGTTTTTAGAATCAGACGTGTCAGACACATTTACACAAAACCAACTTCCTAACTCATCAAAGATAGAAACCTTGGAACTACATGCTGGATATGTCATCTCCAAGAAATATACAGTGATTGTTTTAGAACCAAATTTCTGTATTATTGGTGGCACATGTCATAATTCAACAAAAATCTCAAATAGAAATAAAACAGAGCTCCTTTATCATAGTGTATTAAATGTGGTATAAACTATGTACAAGATCAAGAATAAAATTCTATAATAGACCAGTAATTAGGGAGATTCAATACAGTTGGACAAAGCTACCATTTTCAATGGGCTTCTTTTTAATTCTGCTGTGACTAGTACAGAAAGATCATGGAGTAGTGAGGGTAAGAGTGATCTTTGTGTGATCACTGATAGAAAAAAACTTTATGAAATCTAATTACGTGTAGAAAGAAGCTACATAATTTATTTTGCACTAGATTTTTCAGAAAATCTTAAATTCAAACATAAAGCCTCCAGAGTCAATGTGTTTGGAAGAAAAGAGATGAGCTCGTTAGGGTAAATCTTGTTACCAGTGGATGACTGACCAGCATAATAAATTTTCTTTTGGGAATAGAAGTATTTGAATCAGAATAAGTATACAGTCTTGTATATGTACCTGATTTAAAAGGAAGATGTGAGATATTATTTAGTTTCTATATATGAACTTGGTAAATGTTAATATTTTTATGTTCCTAAGAGATGACCTGGACTTCTTTGAGAATTTGGAATACTGATCCAAAGTGATGTCATTAAAAAGTCCTTATCAATTTATCATGAGATTGGCTGCAACATGTCCAAATTGCCTGATGTGAGACTGGGTATGTTGGTAGAGTCTTTTTGGTGGATGGAATAAAGAAGGCAGCAAGCAGTAAGGGAAGGAAAAGCCCAACCTAGTAAGCAAAACACTGTGTGGAAAGACTAAAATAAGGAGAAGCAGGTAATAGTAGTCTAGGAAAGGAGTTCATATCAAGGGGCAGTTTTAATATCGAATAGGAGGAGGGTATTTGTCTAATAGATGGAAATGAACTATCCTGATCGCACTAGTGGTAGATAATTCACCTGCCAATGCAAGAGATGCAAGACAGGCAGGTTAGAGCCCTGGGTCAAGAAGATCCCCTGAAGTAGGAAATGGCAACCCACTCCAGTACTCTCCTGGAAAATTCCATGGACAGAGGAGCCTGGCAGGCTATTGTCCATGGGGTCACAAAGAGTCAGACATGGCTGAGCACACGTGGAGGGAGAGGAGACAACCTCAGTTCAGTACTCAGTCGTGTCCGACTCTCTGCGAGTTGGACTGCATAGACTGCAGCACGCCAGGCTTTCCTGTCCATCACCAACTCCTGGAGCTTCATCAGATTCATGTCCATTGAGTTGGTGATGCCATCCAATCATTGTATCCTCTGTTGTCCCCTTCTCCTGCCTCCTTCAATCTTTCCCAGCATCAGGGTCTTTTCCAATGAGTCAGTTCTTCATCAGGTGGCCAAAGTATTGGAGTTTCAGCTTCAGCATCAGTCCCTCCAATGAACATTCAGGACTGATTTCCTTTAGGATGGACTGGTTGGATCTTCTTCCAGTCTAAGGGAGTCTTCTCCAACACCACAGTTCAAAAGCATCAAATCTTTGGTGCTCAAATTTCTTTATAGTCCAACTCTTACATCCATACATGACCACTGTAAAAACCACCACTTTGACTAGATAGAACTTAGTTGGCAAAGTAATGTCTCTGCTTTTGAATATGCTGTCTAGGTTTGTCATAGCTGTTCTTCCAAGGAACAAAAGTCTTTTAATTTCATGGCTACAGTCACCATCTGCAGTGATTTTGGAGCCCCCCAAAATAAATAAAGTATGTCACTGTTTCCATTGTTTTCCCATCTATTTGCCATGAAGTGATGGGACCAGATGCCATGATCTTAGTTTTCTGAATGCTGAGTTTTAAGCCAACTCTTTCAGTCTCCTCTTTCACTTTCATCAAGAGGCTCTTTATTTCTTCTTTACTTTCTACCATAAGGGTGGTGTCATCTGCATAGTTCAGGTTATTGATATTTCTCCTGGCAATCTTGATTCCAGCTTGTGCTTCATCCAGCCTAGCATTTCTCATGACGTACTCTGCATATAAATTAAATAAGCAGGGTGACAATATACAGCCTTAACTTACTCCTTTCCCTATTTGGAACCAGTCTGTTGTTCCATGTCCAGTTCTAACTTGCTTCTTGACCTGCATACAGATTTCTCAGGAGACAGGTAAAGTGATCTGGTACTTCCATTGCTTTAAGAATTTTCCACAGTTTGTTGTGATCCACACAGTCAAAGCCTTTAGCATAATCAATAAAGCAGAAATAGATGTTTTTCTGGAACTCTCTTGCTTTTTTAATGATCCAATGGATATTGGCAATTTAATCTCTGGTTTTTCTGCCTTTTCTAAATCCAGCTTGGACATCTGGAAGTGCACGGTTCACATACCATTGAAGCCATTGAGTTGGTGATGCCATCCAATCATTGTATCCTCTGTTGTCCCCTTCTCCTGCCTCCTTCAATCTTTCCCAGCATCAGGGTCTTTTCCAATGAGTCAGTTCTTCATCAGGTGGCCAAAGTATTGGAGTTTCAGCTTCAGCATCAGTCCCTCCAATGAACATTCAGGACTGATTTCCTTTAGGATGGACTGGTTGGATCTTCTTCCAGTCTAAGGGAGTCTTCTCCAACACCACAGTTCAAAAGCATCAAATCTTTGGTGCTCAAATTTCTTTATAGTCCAACTCTTACATCCATACATGACCACTGTAAAAACCACCACTTTGACTAGATAGAACTTAGTTGGCAAAGTAATGTCTCTGCTTTTGAATATGCTGTCTAGGTTTGTCATAGCGGTTCTTCCAAGGAACAAAAGTCTTTTAATTTCATGGCTACAGTCACCATCTGCAGTGATTTTGGAGCCCCCCAAAATAAATAAAGTATGTCACTGTTTCCATTGTTTTCCCATCTATTTGCCATGAAGTGATGGGACCAGATGCCTGATCTTAGTTTTCTGAATGCTGAGTTTTAAGCCAACTCTTTCAGTCTCCTCTTTCACTTTCATCAAGAGGCTCTTTATTTCTTCTTTACTTTCTACCATAAGGGTGGTGTCATCTGCATAGTTCAGGTTATTGATATTTCTCCTGGCAATCTTGATTCCAGCTTGTGCTTCATCCAGCCTAGCATTTCTCATGACGTACTCTGCATATAAATTAAATAAGCAGGGTGACAATATACAGCCTTAACTTACTCCTTTCCCTATTTGGAACCAGTCTGTTGTTCCATGTCCAGTTCTAACTTGCTTCTTGACCTGCATACAGATTTCTCAGGAGACAGGTAAAGTGATCTGGTACTTCCATTGCTTTAAGAATTTTCCACAGTTTGTTGTGATCCACACAGTCAAAGCCTTTAGCATAATCAATAAAGCAGAAATAGATGTTTTTCTGGAACTCTCTTGCTTTTTTAATGATCCAATGGATATTGGCAATTTAATCTCTGGTTTTTCTGCCTTTTCTAAATCCAGCTTGGACATCTGGAAGTGCACGGTTCACATACCATTGAAGCCTGATGTGGAGAATTTTGATCATTACTTTGCTAGCATGTGAGATGAGTGCAATTGAGATGAGTGCAATTGTGTGGTAGTTTGAGCATATTTTGGCATTGCCTTTCTTTGGGATTGGAATGAAAACTGACCTTTTCCAGTCCTGTGGCCACTGATGAGTTTTCCAAATTTGCTGGCATATTCAGTGCAGCACTTTCACAGCATCATCTTTTAGGATTTGAAATAGCTCAACTGGAATTCCATCACCTCCACTAGCTTTGTTCATAGTGATGCTTTCTAAGGCCCACTTGACTTCACATTCCAGGATGTCTGACTCTACGTGAGTGATTATACCATCATGGTTATCTGGGTCAGGAAGATCTTTTTTGTATAGTTCTTCTGTGTATTCTTGCCACCTCTTCTTAATATCTTCTCCTTCTGTTTTCACATTTCTGTCCTTAATTGTGCCCATCTTTTCATAACAATTGAGATGAGTGCAATTGTGTGGTAGTTTGAGCATATTTTGGCATTGCCTTTCTTTGGGATTGGAATGAAAACTGACCTTTTCCAGTCCTGTGGCCACTGATGAGTTTTCCAAATTTGCTGGCATATTCAGTGCAGCACTTTCACAGCATCATCTTTTAGGATTTGAAATAGCTCAACTGGAATTCCATCACCTCCACTAGCTTTGTTCATAGTGATGCTTTCTAAGGCCCACTTGACTTCACATTCCAGGATGTCTGACTCTACGTGAGTGATTATACCATCATGGTTATCTGGGTCAGGAAGATCTTTTTTGTATAGTTCTTCTGTGTATTCTTGCCACCTCTTCTTAATATCTTCTCCTTCTGTTTTCACATTTCTGTCCTTAATTGTGCCCGTCTTTTCATAAAATGTTCCCTTGGTGTCTCTAATTTTCTTGAAGAGATCTTTAGTCTTTCCCATTCTATTGTTTTCCTCTATTTCTTTGCATTGATCACTGAGGGAAGAGATAATATAGGAGCAGTCAATATACAGAATGTGGAAAGACAGACAGGTTGACATCAGGAGGCCCCATCAGCGGGCAGCAGAGTTCCAATCACAGGACCCCACCCATACCCCTGACCCCTGAAAAAGTACTGGAATGGGTATTGCAGACTGACTTTTTCAGAACCAATTCCCACCTCTTTCTAGTGTGGCTTCCTATATTCCGGAGGCTGGTGAGCTAAAATCTACATATCCCATATTTCTGGATGTGATTCATTCTCTGCCAACCAAATGCCTTTACAGAAGACTAAAATCTAGAAGTGAAACAAGAGTGGAGGGAATGAGACCTGAGGCTCCTATTGTTGCTGGTGCCGATTGAAGTGGAAGTGATTTGATCTCGAGCTAGCCGCTGTCATCATGACGTCTTGCTTCATCAGGCAGCTTCCTGATTATGGCCAGGGCAAAGCAGTTCTGCATTAGGACTTAAGAGTTTTTTATCTGAACAGACTAAATTCCCTTTGGTTTATAAAAAATTTTATAAGCTATTTAATACACTGTAAAACAATTGCCTTTCTGCTAACACAATCTGGAGTAGGTTTTGTTCTCTATAATTGAACCCTCACAGGGTAATTACTGGCTATCATGATCATAAGCAACAGACTCTCAAAGAAATGAGATTCTTAGGTTGGTTAGCTCACCAGTTAGAATTTAAGGCAGCTAAGATTCTATTAGTATCATGAGATAGACACTGGTGCATAGAGGTAAGGTATTAATTTCAATCATCACCTGGGGTTTCGTAGAATAAGAGACCTACCAATGTCAGGGTTTTGGTGGCTTAAGTGATGCTAGTCATTATCCGAGAAAAACGGGTGTAAGGAATGTTGTGGGTACGTGTAGTGGATTCTTCTGTGGGTTCCATAGAATGTAAAGCTGTTGTTCTGTCACTAAGTCATGTTCGTGACCCCATGGACTGCAGCACGCCAGGCTTCCCTGTCCTTCACCATCTCCCAGAGTTTGCTCAAACTCATGTCCATTGAGTTGGTGATGCCATCCAACCATCTTATCCTCCGTTGCCCACTTCTCCTGCCTTCAGTCTTTTCTAGCATCCCTCCGTTGCCCACTTCTCCTGCCTTCAGTCTTTTCTAGCATCAGGGTCTTTTCCAGTGAGTCAGCTCTTTGCATCAGGTGGCCAAAGTATTGGAACTTCAGCTTCAGCATCAGTCCTTCCAATAAATATTTGGGGTTGATTTCCTTTAGTATTGACTGGTTTGATCTCCTTGCAGAGACTCTCAAGAGTCTTCTCCAGCACCACAATTCAAAAGCATCAATTCTCCAGTGCTCAACCTTCTTTATGGTCCAACTCTCGCATCCATATATGACTACCTGAAAAATTATAGCTTTGACTATGTACCTTTGTTGGCAAAGTGATGTCTCTGCTTTTTAATACACTGTCTAGGTTCATCATAGCTTTTCTTCTAAAGAGCAACATCTTTTAATTTCATGGCTGCAGTCACCATCTGCAGTGATTTTGGAGCCCAAGAAAAGAAAATCTGCCACTGTTTCCATTTTTCCCCCATCTACTTACCCTGAAGGAAATTAAGGTTTAAAGTGTTCTGCTTAAGGTATGGTCAGAGTATCAGGGAACTTCCATGGCTACCTGCAGGAGTCTCCTTTGTTTTGTAACTATTGAACTGCCCAAAAGTTAAGGCCAAAAGTTAGAAACAGGCATATATGTGCAGGGTGTATTCACAGGCTTTGTGTCTCATGAGAACAAGGCATTTGGGGTAAAGAATGGGACCAATAAAACGGAAACAGAGAATTTTGTAGATCTTATGACTCTGAATATCTGAAAAGCCCACATCCTACCAAGTATTCCTGGAAAGCAGAAGCAAACCTCTTTCCCATTTCACGGCGGCTTCCTCTTTCTTGCCAGAAGTCCCTGTGGTCTCTCCACGCAAGCGAATTCAGTCAGTAGGAATGCCAGCCCTCCCGGGGCCCTATGTCCCAGCACTGCCTTCAGAGCCTTAGCTAGAATCCAACCCCAGCCTGCTGGTGTGGTGGCAGATATAGTCAAAGCTGGAGAGAAAGGTTTATACAACAGAAAGAATCACAGGATTTTGCTCATTTGCGATGGCAAAAACCTGCAATCTGTGTGGAAGTGATTTCTGAGGATGTCAGACCAAGAAGAGAGAAGCTTAATTTTAGATCAGGTTGATTATCTTGCATTGGGTATACTTGCCAGAGATTCTGAGTTCAATATGCTCACTTGAGCAGCTCAGCATATTTGATAGAAATGCAGGAATGGTAGCCAATAGCTATCATACTCATAGCCATACCCATAGCCCTAGCCAACGCTTAAGCTATGATGCCAGAAATTTCTTGGGATGATGCAGAGAAATGGAGGTAAAGATAAGGAAATATTGGGGTATCTTTACAATGTGTAAATCACTCATCTACATCTAGTCATGTCCCCCAGGGGAGACTAAAGTACCATTCCTTCAGTGGGGCCTACCTTCATCAAGAAATACCTTCATCAAGATATATATATATATAGCTGCTAATTCCAAACTCCTGTTCCATTGTTTCCCTGCACACCTCCCCCTTGGCAAACACAAGTCTGTTCCCTAGGTCTGTGAGTATGCTTTTGTTTTGTAGATATGTTGATTTGGATTGTATTTTAGATTCCATATATAAGTGCTATCATAAGACGTTTTTCTTTCTGATGTGTTTCACTTGGTAAGAAAATCTCTAGGTCCATCCATGTTGCTCCAGATGATGCATAAAAAACAAGGTCCTACTGTATAACACAGGGATCTGTAGTCAATATCCTGTGACAAACCATTATGGAAAAGAATATGAAAAAGAATATATATGTGTGTGTATATATATATACATATAGTGTGTGTGTGTGTATATATAATTGAGTCATTTTGCTGTACAGAAGAAATGAACACATCATAAAACAGCTATAGTTCAATAAAATTTTTTTAAAAGAAACACCTAGAAAAGTGCCAGAGTGACCATCATCCGAGGGTAGGAGCTACTGCCAAGGCAAATGGCTCCCTGATTTCTCTGGGGGTGACGGGGTCCCTGGTGGCAAAGTGCAAGGACAGCACAAGGACAGCAGCAAAGACCAAGGCAAAACGGCTGTGGTCACCATAATAGGCAGTAGAGCTGAAACGATGAGCGTGGGCTTTGAATGTCACTGATGTTTGGCAGTGGTAAATGGTATAAGATGTGCCTAAGACTAAAAGAAATGTGTAGACCTATTATAATCCTTCTTGATCTGGGTAAACGGGCACCAAAACAAAAGCAAAATTCTAGGTGACCTGAGTAATTCTAACCCTTTACTGGTTTATTGACCCACAGCCCATAACGAAGGTGCTCTATGATAGTGCCACGAGCGCTGTTCATCTTCTTTCTATTCCCCTAAAAAGGACAGTCTAACATATTCTTGCAGTCATCTGTCAGGAAAATGGTTGTCCCCGGAGAAAGGAACCACCCAGATCTCTGTGGGATTTGACATGAGCGTGGCTAATGAGAATTTCAGGACCCAGAGATACCAATGTGGTCCCCTACTCAGAGGACTTCCTGAGGTTATGGAGTCTACATGGAGACTTGGTTTGGGTTTACCTTAACAGTGGGTCAGCGTGGACCTCCTGGTGATTCATTCTGTGATTGCTGTCCCAGTTCCCATATGTATAGTTGGAATAGATGTCCTCATCAACAACTACATGCTGGCTTCTGGACTTGTGGAATGAAGGCTCTAGATGAGCAACAGGAAGCTTCTGTTCTCAGATGCTGTCGCATTAGTTAACTTAAAGCAATACCACACACCCCTAGAGGAGTTGTAGAGATGAGTGTTAATATCAAACCCTTGAGTAAGGCGGGGTTTATAATTCCTATTACATTCCCCAACTCCCCCTCCCGCATCCTCACTAAGCTGTCCTGTTTGACCAATGAGAAGACAGATAGGTCTTGAGAACAATATCAATGGATTCAGTTCAGTTCAGTCGCTCAGTCGTGTCTGACTCTTTGCAACCCCATGAATGGCAGCACGGCAGGCCTCCCTGTCCATCACCAACTCCCAGAGTTCACTCAGACTCACATCCATCGAGTCAGTGATGCCATCCAGCCATCTCATCCTCTGTCGTCCCCTTCTCCTCCTGCCCCCAATCCCTCCCAGCATCAGAGTCTTTTCTAATGATTATGAGAAACTTAAGAGAGGGTGATTCCAATGAAAGCTGCTTTTCCATATGGGGTTGATTTTCTGAAGCCAGTGCACACAGACCCTGATGCCTGATGTGGATTTGTCAAGTTGGCAAATGCTTTTTTGAAATTAAATACCCCAAGAGACCAAAGGCTTGCCTGGTGGTAAAGAATCTGCCTGCCAATGCAGGAGACATGGGTTGATCCCTAGGTCAGGAATATTCCCTGGAGGAGGAAATGGCAACCCACTCCAGTATTCCTGCCTGGGAAATCCCATGGACAGAGGAGCCTGGCAGGCTACAGTCCATGGGGTCTCAAAAGTGTCAGACACAACTTAGCTAGTAACAAGAGACCATAGATGCAGTTTCCTTTTAACTAGCAGAGGGGAGCAATGGGCAACCAGCTGCATCAACTCTCTGGCTCTGTGGGGTCATTTAGTTCAGAAATTGGCTAACTTTTCCTGTAAAGGGCCAAACAGTAAATATTTTAGGCTTTGTGGACCATGCAAAGTTTCTGTTGCATGTTCTTCTTCCTCTTTTTTTTTTACTCAACTCGACAAAGTGAAAACTACTCTCAGCTTGCAAGGTTTACAGAAGCAGGCTGCAGGGTGGATTTGCCCTTCAGGCCATAATTTGCTGGCCCCTGATTTGGTTCCTGTGCTGTTTAGCCATTTCTCTCATCTACAGGATACCACTCCGCTCTGTGACGTTGATCGAACTGTAATTAAGAACCTAGGAGACAGCAAGTAGCCCTGGATATCTTGGTAAGACATATTGATGTCAAAAAATGGAAGCGAAGTCCTTGAAAAGTTCCATGGCCTGTTTCCAAATCACAGAGCTGATTTTCAGAAAGCTGTTTTTCATTCTAGGTTTTGGATCCTGGGAAAACTCTTCAGGAGCCCCGGACACAAGCTCTGAGAAGGATGAACAGTAAGTGTGTCTTGAAGCCGGCCTCTCCCATGTGGTGTGGCCGTCCTTGAACCCTTCTCACCAAAGGCCTCTGGAAGAGAAATGGCCGAGTCCACACAAAAGTGTCAAGTGGCTCCAGCTGCAAGGAGAGGAGAAATACAGTGGCTGGAAACCAGGCACTTGATGAACTAGGTCCCTGCAGTATTGATTTTGAACCTCTTTCATCAGTTAGCCATTTTGATTGAGGGTATTGTCTGACACTGGGATAGAAGGAAGTCAAAACTTGCCTTGAATTTTATTCCTCAGATTCCCAGGGAGGGGGAAAAATACCTTCACATAGGTAATATAAAAATAGCTATGTTCCAAGGGAATTTGAAAGAAACATTCAGAGATTGCTGAAAACCATATAATTTTGTAGTTGTACAAGCAAAGATGACTTTTCTTCTTTATTCATTTTAGAACAGTTTAAATTGGTTTGTACATAATAAAAATTTAGCCTTTCATCAATAGTTGGATAAATGGCAGCCTCCCTGGAATATAGATTATCAAGGGACCATCATCCTGTGCTTTGCTATTTCATGCAGTATGCTTTCTCTTTCGAAACTAGTAAAAGCCACAACTGCATGCTTTATTATGAAAAACAGAACAAAAACTGGCCAGTGTTTTTCTTATTTCAGAAAGACAAAGCTCAACAATGAACAACATAATAGGAATTTGACCTGAACAGTAAGAGATTTGACTTTCTAGTTGCCAGCTTGGCTTAACCCCATCTGTAAGTGTGGTCAGTAGTGATGACAGGTACTTGAACCACTTTCCTTGGTTTCATGACCTTTAACAGAAACATATTTCACTGTATGTGTGTATGTTTTCACCAAAGCCATTTTCGTATATATTTGAATGTGCCTTTGTTCCATTAAGTACTAGCCTGGTGCCGATAGTCCATAGTTCCCTGCTCTTGGAAATGATGCTGCTAAGTCACTTCAGTCACGTCCGACTCTGTGCGACCCCAGAGACGGCAGCCCACCAGGCTCCCCCATCCCTGGGATTCTCCAGGCAAGAACACTGGAGTGGGCTGCCATTTCCTTCTCCAATGCATGAAAGTGAAAAGTGAAAGTGAAGTCGCTCAGTCGTGTCCGACTCTTAGCGACCCCATGGACTGCAGCTAGGTTGCCCTTTAGATGCTCCAGAGAAGCATGGACACCTGATCGAAGACTCGTTTAACCATACGTTAGCAATATACCAAGTAGTCTGCTGGTCTCTCTTCTTAATAGCAGAGAGATTAATTCTCTCAGTTGATCTGATGCTATTCTTTGCAATTCGGACTGAGAATGCAGAAGATCAATTCAATTAGTGGTAGGAGGACAAAGAGGAACCTCTAAAAAGAAGCATGGACAATGAAAGTTGCTGAGAAGTATTAATGTTCAAAGAGAAGGATTCAGATAAGAGAGCAAGATTGTGATTCTGAATGGTGGAATCCAATTTTCTTCACCCCTCCACTCCCAGTTGTCCAATATAAACTGACCAGGATCCAAGAAGCAGAGATCCTAATGGCTTTTCTTTTAGAGAAAAATGAGAGGTACAGAGAGGGGACCCATCAAACAGGCCAACACTATGGATTCCTAGTATTTCACATCTGCCCCATGTACCTCTGTTTTTTTTTTAAATATCACCCAAATGCATGTGGCTTCTCCAGCTTCTAGGATCACACTTCTTTGCAATTAAGATGTGTGGAATTTTAAAAATACAACAAACAAGTGAATATAACTCAAAGAAGCAGACTCTCAGACTTAGAGAACACACTGGGAGTTATCAGTGGGAAGAGAAAGAGGAGGAGGGGCATTATAGGGGTAAGGGATTAAGAGGTACCAACTATTAGGTATAAAATAAGCTATAAACATATATTGTACAACGCAGGGAATATAGCCAATATTTTATAATAATAATATCATTTATTTTTAAATGATAACCTTTAAAAATTATGAATCACTATATTGTATTGTTCCTGTAACATATAATATTACACATCAACTCTATACTTCAATGAAAAAATTTTTTAAAGGAATAGCTGGAGCTGGTATCCCACTTGCTATTTCAAAGGCTAGTATTTTTTTGATCCAAAGAATGCTCATCTGTTCTACCAGTTTGTTCTCGTTTAGCGAATCCCTTCAACCAATCACCTTCTGGTTCTCTTCATGGTAGTTCAAGTTCTTTCTCTGTATCTTCTGGCTTCTCCACACTGCTGCTGCCTTCAGATCCACCCAGAGACAAGACAGAGTCACCCAGGCTCAGCTAAGATCCTGCTGTTGTGTTTAACTACAGTTCACGACACATAACGGATGCAGAAAGGAATGACAACAGATGAAGAACCAGCAAGGAACAGCAGACTCCTTAGGACTTCTTCTAAAGTGTGCAGGCCACATCCTTCCATGGGGGTGGCTGGGATGTGGCCACAGGGACAGAATCGGGCAGACAAGGGAGGCGGCATGGTAGACCAACACGGTCAGAGAGCACTCGGCATCCTTGAATGGAAGCACCTTTGGTCTTGAGCTTCCTGCCTGGAGTTCAGTCACCCCAAAGTCTTCTGAGTCCAGCAAGAGACAGATCTAGTTTCTCTCATCTGCCACTCCTCACCTCCAGCTCAAAGCTAGCCTCTGGGAAACATAATCCTCCTCAGAGATGCAGTAGGGCTTGGAATGCAGGTGACCTTTTTCATTGTTATGTAGAGCTGTTTGCTTCCTCACTATTTTGAATGTCCCATTGTAGAATAATATTCTTTTTGACTGTATCATTACCACCAGTGGATTACCACCACTTTATCAAAACCCATCAGGGTACCTTGTTCCCCCTAAATCAAGAGCAATCTGACATGTGGTTCAAGTCAAGCTTCCATTTGGAGAACTTGATAAAATGTTCACAGCTCTAAAATAGTGGTGTTTCTTGGCTCTCTTCTTCCAATCACCTCTGAGTACCCTATCGAGGTTTTTTTGTTTGTTTGTTTTTGTTTTTAAATAAAACATGCAAGTCTACTCTCAACTGAAGCCTTCCATTACAAACCAGAAAAAGCTAACTCAGGGAGGTTTTTATTTTTATGTTATAGAAAGCATAAAATAAGTCAATCATTTGTTTTCATTATAACTTTCAGGAAAATGAAATTCAGCCTTATAAAGTGTTACTTCATTTTAGACCAAATAAAATGGTTGTCTTTTCACACTGATGAATTTCCTCATCCTTTTCCTAAGGTTTCAAACGATCCTATTTGCCCACAAGTGCTGTGTTTCAAAGGAAGAGCACTTTTGAGTTATCTATAATGATTTCTCAGCTTTTACCTTAGAGAACAGTGCAATGCGTTCTGCCTGAGAAACTTATATTCTATTTACAAAGAAAAATATCTGTAACTTTATGCTTTGCTGGAATATGTTATAGAAACCAATACTCGAGTGTACATGAAAAAATTACTCTGGAATTTCTAAAGTCTTCAAAAAGTTAGTGATCGATCACACACACACACACACACATACACGTGATGAGCATACACACATTCATTCATCAATTTGTGTAATATGGGATGAGGTTTTGGAAATAACCCATATGAATTTACTCTTCATGGTAACTCAGATTCTTTCTCTGTATCTTCCCTGGCATTATTGTCACAAGAAAGGGAAATATAAGTGCTACCAGAAAAAGAGGAAGCAATCAGGTAAGAGCCTTGATGAACGGGGTAGCAAAGTACAAAACGAGGAGGGGAGAAAGGGTGGGAGATGAGAAAAGGGCAGGGATACACATGTGATTTGTCCTGCTTCTCCCTTAGAGGTTAATCTTCAAGGGAGGGAGTAGATACACGTTCTGAAGAACCCCAAACACGGCCCCTCTCTGAGAAGTTTCACACTAAGGGAATGTGTTAGAAAGCCTCGACAGAGGAAGGTTCTAGATGGATGGGCCATGGTTTTTCAGTGTGCTACGTGCGGGTCTAAAGTTCCTGATGACCTTGCGAGGAACATGGAAGTGCTGAGAGAACCGTGGGTTAGAGATGTCTCAGGACTAAGTAAACCCCCTTCCAAGCAGAAGGTCCAAGAGAGGTGAAGCAGACCCTAAAAACTGATAGATTTTTCAGCAAGTGTAATGAGAGGCTCCAGTTGGATATAAATTGATTTAAAAATAAATAAGTGAGGGCTTCCTGGTGGCTCAGTGGTGGGGAGTCTGCCTGCCAGTGCAGGAGACCTGGGGTCAATCCCCGGTCCTGGAGGATCCCACACGCCACGGAGCAACTAAGCTTGGCATGCCACAACTATTGAGCCTGCTCTGTAGAGCCTGGGAGCTGCAACTACTGAAGCCCGCGTGCCTAAGGCCCGTGTTCTGCAATGAGAAGCCACTGCAATGACAAGTCTGTGCAGCTCAGCTGGAGAGCAGTCCCTGTTTACCTCAACTTGAGAAAAAGCCCGAGCAGCAATGAAGAGCCAGCACAGCCAAAAATAAATAAATAGATGCAAAATACTCTAGGTTTCCAGGTCTCAGAGTTTTCTGGAACTTTTGTATTTGTTGTATAAACTGTCTAAAACATGGCTTGTCCTCTTAGGAGGAGCTTGCCACCCAGTGAGGGAGACACACGGGTGAACAAACCCAATGCAATAAGTGGGACCGCTGGGGCCGGTTCACGGTGCTGGGGAGGTGGGGTCTCCTCAGAGCGATGGAGAAGACTCTTGAGAGTCCCTGCAAGGAAATCCAACCAGTCCCTCCTAAAGGAAACCAGTCCTGAATATTCATTGGAGGGACTGATGCTGAGGCTGAAACTCCAGTACTTTGGCCACCTGATGCAAAGAACTGATTCATTGGTAAGGACCTTGATGCTGGGAAAGATTGAAGGTGGGAAGAGAAGGGGATGACAGAGGATGAGATGGTTGGATGGCCTCACTGATCGATGGACATGAGTTTGAGCAAACTCCAGGAGATGGTGAAGGACAGGGAAGCCTGGCGTGCTGCAGTCCATATTGTCGCAGAGTCAGGCACGATGCTGAGCGACTGAACAATAACTCTTGGGAGTGGGTGAGGAGAACTGCTCTGGTGGGTGAGGTTTTATCCACCATACTGAAAGGCCTCCCTGTGGAATCTGTGCCAACCTCGTTTCCTGAAATCTCTCACATATCAAACAGCACCTCCTTCGTGAAGATTTTTCTGATCCTTCCAACTAGGTTTGATTTCTCGTCCCTTGATTTTCATGGCACGTCAGCTTAATCTCTCTACTTGTTTTATGCCTGTTTGTATCCTTACTCTGTCCTTTCAGCTAAATTTTATGCTCATCCCTGTGTTGCCCCTGTACCCTCTGTGTACAAGACAATAAATGTAATGTTCAAGTCAATTGAGTAGTAAAGAGATAAATTGAGAGGCTAGGTTTAGAAAAGTCAAGTCTAAACCTGGTAAATGATGTGCTCTCTGAAGACAAATTTTACTCCTTCACCTCTTTATTCCCAGAATTTAGCACAATTCCTGGCAAACATAGGTGCTCTGGGAGTGCTTGTTAGAACTGAATAGGGAAGGGAGTTGTAAAGATAAACTGGGAGTTAGAAGTGGTTTGCAGAAGGTTTATATTTCAAGCTTTTTGGAAAATTCTCCTCTCAGATGCCAAGACTTTAGGCAGATTCTTCAAAACCAAGTGACTCTTTACAGGTGCCAATCAATATCTATGTGACAGATGTCAGGTTGTAGGTAATAGTGAAAATAGCAGGTTGCAAGCATATACATTAGAAGGTTCCACATTGAAACTCTCATTGTGCCCCTTCCTTGTCCGTGTTCTTCAGTCTTGGCAAGAGGATATTGGTAGATGCATGGGCAAGATGGATGTCAGCTCATTTTGTGTCCTTGTAATGTCATGGGGGTCTCAGAATTTCTCTATGAGGTAGGTACTACTGTCCCCATTTTTCAGATAAAATGACCCCAAAATTGAAGGCACTCATCAAAGGTCACATGACCAGTGAGTGGGAACACTATGATTGAGCCTCAACTTGATTCCAAAGTACACACCTTGTCTTGAACAAAAATAAATTGTCTTTTTTTCCCCCACACTGAGCAGCTTGAGGGATCTTAGTTCCCCGACCAGGGATCAAATCCAGTGCCCCCTGCATGGGGAGTGGGAGCACAGAGTGTTAACCACTGGACCACCAGGGAAGTCCCACAGATTAAGTCTTGGTGGAGAGGGATCTCTGGAGATGGAGATACAAGTTTACTTGGGAGATATAGTTTGGTCCAATTCTGCCTTACTCTGATGATCAAAATTGGTCTATTCCAGTGTAAGTCAGTTCATGAGGAGATGACACAGCTTGATTATACCACGGAAGAAGGGACCCAGGATAGGAAATTGACAGACATATTGGATATAGGGAAATTTTTGAAAATAGGGTGAGAAGAATCTGTTTGTATGTTTAAGAGTGGAATGCAAGAGAGAGACACTGATGAACAAGATATAAGAAAATATTCAGAAATATCACTGCAATTAATGGCCCTGATTACCACAAGCCTTCCCTACAAATATGTCTGACATGTAAGCTTCTCCTTCATTTTTATGACACTAGTGACATATAATTAGGTAATAAAAAGGATTTGCTTGAAAAATGGGAAAGAAGAAAAACAGTTAACTCAGATGTTTTCATTTTGAAAACTTCTGTTAAAAAGCTTTTTATTTCTCAAAGTAAAGCAGCATAATACTTTCACCTCCATGTGAATGTAGCTATCTTTACCCAGTGATTGTCTATAATTTCTCTATTTATGATTCTGTTCTTTCTCTGACATTTACTAAACACAAGCACATGAGCTATTGTGCTGTAACTTATAGACACTACTTTTTCAGAAAATAGAATTTCAAATAATACATTAGTGGAAAATTATATATATTAACAGGTATTTTTTCAGTTAAAAAAGATTCTTCATAAAACCAGATTAATAAAACCAGATCCCCTAGGGCATACATTCTTAGTCTGCACTCATAGATGGTACGTGCCTGCCTGGGTGCTTGGTTGCTCAATCATGCCTGACTTTTTGTGACCACATAGACTGTAGCTTGGCAGGTTCCTCTGTTCATGGTATTTTCCAAGCAAGAATACTGGAGTGGGTTGCCATTTCTTTCTCCAGGGGCTCTTCCCGATCCAGGGATCAAACTCATGTCTCTTGCATCTCCTACACTGGCAGGCGGATTCTTTATCACCAAGCCACCTAGGAAGCCCTCGTGGTGCTATTCCAAGAGATTTACAGACTTCTTGAAAGTGTGTTATACATGTAAAGTGTAAAGGATCTATTCTTAAAAGTCAGGAGTCCCTAAATCTCAGGTACAAAAAGTGAAACAGTTTTCTACAGTAAAATTAACTTAGAGGCACTCATTTGTACTCAGAAACAGAAAACTTCATTTAGTTTTCTTAGTCCTCTCCAGTCATCTACAGCAAACCTATCCTGGTTTAAAACTTACCAGTTTTAGATACTTTTGTTCCCTCTCTTCTTTCTCTCTCACCTCTGGGGTAGCTTGTTGGCCCTGGGGAGACTTTTGGAGCATCATGACATTGGGGGACACGTCTGGGTGTTGATGGTCTCTCTCATCTTCTGCAGAGATGACTTGGCCTCTGTTCTCCAGTGTGAGTGACACACGGCGTTGCTCTCAGGCACAGCCACTGACTATTCTGAAGTCCCTGCTTTGGCCCCAAGCCTGCCCTGTGCCATGCCATGGAAGGGTAGCCACATCTCTGCATACCAGTCACCAGAGCACTCTGTTGCTTGTCCTATGTCTGTTTGCCCTCCTAGGTGGCCTTTCCCATGTCTCGCTGGTTCTCTTTCCCCACTAACTTCCAAGCCTCCTGCAGCTTGTAGACACCTCTTCGTCACCACTTAGGCACTACGAGAAAGCCCAGGGGGGCTGGCAAGGCTGTGTGATGCTAGTGGTGAAGAACCTGCCTGCCAATGCCTGAGACGTAAGAGATATGGGTTCAATCCCTGGGTTGGGACGATCCCCTGGAGGAGGGCATGGCATCCCACACTAGTATTTTTGCCTGAAGAATCTTTTGGACCGAGGAGCTTGGTGGACTACAGTCCATAGGGTCTCAAAGAGTTGAGCATGACTGAAGTGACTTAAGTGACATGCATGCAAGGCCTGGTGACATTTATAATCCTACTTTATACCATTGTGTTCTGGGTTTTTCTCAAGATTGAGATTTTCCAAAATATTCCAATGGGAAAACAGGACACAAATCTCTTACTCTTGGGCTCTCAATATAAAGGATGATCTCTATCTCACCTCCGTTCTCAGACTCTTTCTGGAGTTTGATTCATGTCAATTATGGGCTGAACTGTGCCCCTGCTCAGTTCATATATTTGAAGCCCTAACCCCTCAGAATGTGGCTCTTTGGAGAGAGGGTCTTTACAGAGGTGATCAGACTGAAAATGAATCTGTTAGGATGGGCTCTAACCCAATCCTAAGTGGCCCTTCTAAGAAGAGGAAATTTAGACACAAAAAGAGACACAGCAGGGTTGGTGCCCAGGAAGCTATATGAGGACACAGAGGTAAGCGGGCATCACCAGGCTAAGGAGAGAGGCTTCAGAAGAAGCCAGCTCTGCAAGCATCTTGATCCTGGATTTCCAAACTCCAGAACTGTGTGACATTATTTCTGTTGTTTGTGCCAGCTAGTTTGGAGTATTTTGTTGTGAGAGTCCTAGCAACGGGCTTCCTAGGTGGCAAGTGGTAAAGATTCTGACTGCTAAGCAGGAGACACAGGTTTGATCCCTAGGTTGGGAAGATTCCCTGAAGAAGGGAATGGCAACCCACTCTAGTATTCTTGCCTAGAAAAGCCCATGGACAGAGGAGCCGGACAGGCTACAGTCTTTGGGGTCACCAAGAAAGAGTCCGACCCAATTTAGCGACTAAACAGCAGTAACAGCAATCCTAGCTTCTCCCCACTGTCACTTTCTCCTGTCCTTCTGAGAGCTCTGTCTTCTCGCCTTACCTCCACTCATTTGGATCTCTTCAGGACAGGAGTTGTGGGTGGTGGGACTCTCTCCTCCAGTTCACATATGCTCCAGCATTCCCCACCCCCAACTATTTTTTTTTTTTTTTTTGGCTACATCACATGGCCTAGGCAGGATCTTAGTTCCCCCACCAGGTATCGAATCCATGCCCCCTGCGTTGGGAGCTCGGAATTTTAACCACTGTACCACTAGGAAAGTCCTCCTGACCAATTTTTTTACTTACTGGGCTTTGGAATCTTTTGTTGAAGAATCTGGAGTCCTTGTTTCATTTACTCAGATGTGATTGGTTGGAGGAACTCAAAGGAAACATGATATGTGAAGTTACAGATGTCAAATAGATATGTTAGCTACCATCCCGCTATAATATGTGTTTATCCAAACTAGTATATATGCAATGGATAAACAACCAGGTCCTACTGTGTAGAAGAGGGAACTATATTCAATACCCTGTAATTAACCATAATGGAAAAGAATATGAAAAAGAACATATGTATAACTGAGTCACTTTGGTGTACAGCTGAAATTAACACAATATTGTAAATCAACTATACTTCAATAAAATTAAAAAAAAAATATGTGTGCATCTGCTCATATGTTTTTCTAGGGAAAGTCCACAGCCCTCTTCAAATTCTCAAAGTGGTTTCTGACCAGAAAAAATTTATGATTCACCATCCAATATATTTGATGTATGATTCGATTTCAAATATATGATTTATATACATTTTAGAAATAACTCTTATGTAAATGAGAATGCAGAATGTTTATCCTTGATAAATGTAAATGATATCACACTCATTTCCTTCAGTTAAAAAGAAAATCTCTTATTTAATTTGCCATGAAAAGAGGCGCTAAAGTAAACTCAGTGAAATGCTTGATTTTGTCCTCATGCTCATCTAGTCCCACGTCGAGTGATCATAAAATCGTTCTGTTAACTTTTAGTGGGACCAGCATCTTAGGGTATCCCCATGAGCAAGAGGCATTATCTGTCACTCAGGATTTAAGCATGCATATGCATTCTCCTCCCCACCTCCTTCTGCCTTTGTGCAATCATTCAGAGAACAGCAAAGGTTCAGAGATGCTAGTGGTCAGGGGAGGGAGTCAGGAACTCCTCCCCATGTTGTGGGAATCTTTTCCTTCCCTTCCTGCCTCAGCCTACCACTATTAGCCATGTGACTGCTACAGTAGTTGCTATGGGCATGCAACTTGACCATGCCCCCTAGCCATGATTGTCTGGACTGGAGTTTGGCAGTCAATCGTGGTACTTCCTTGAGAATTTGGAACTGGCCCATGGGTCATGAAGTTCAAGACCTATGAGTAATCATGTAACTCAGTGCACACCAGAGAAGCAGAGAAAGTGTATGGGGGCAGAGAGAGCAAAGGAGGAGAGAGAAAGGAGCAAGTAGGGTAGGGGGAGAAAAGGAAAGAGAAACTCATTAATGCATGTCTCTATTTCCAAGTTGTCACTGACACCCAGTTGCATTCTTATCCTTGGACTCCATGGATAGCTAAGTGTCTTTACATTAGTTCCACCCCTTCTACTGACGTTGGGTCAAATTTCTATTTCTAATAACATCTCCCATGGATTTAATTACACATACACATATGAACACACAAGAAATGACCTTATTGTTGGAATATCAAAACAGCTCTCCCGATACTAAGTTTTCAAAAATTGGGATGAAACTGACTTGACCTACAAAGTTACCATTAGTATAAATAAACTGATGTGGTAAACAAAAAACCACTATGCCATACTTGGTGCTATATTTTAGAGGAGACTTTTCATGGTGAAGGCTCACAAAAGTGGAGAGTCCTCCTTGTACCATAGCTATCTCAACAGAAGTAAAAATCTCCAGGAACAATGAATCTATACAAAGAAAAAGCATGAGCTACTTCCCTGAAAAAGGAGGGTGTGATGCCAGCCCTGCAGATTCTGTCGTGATTTTATTGCTTTAGACCGCAAGGTAACTACTGGGAATCACCTTTGACCTGTGTCCCTATAAAGATATATCAAAAGGAAATGAAACATATTTTGTCCTTCATTGGCAAATGGAGTTATGTTTTGAGGGTACAAGTGGCTAAAAGTCCAAGGTTTGTAAAAGTGGATGCTGAATGAGTTTAATAAGGCAGAGAAGAATCAGAATCTGCTAGGCTTATTCAAGAGAAACACTGCCAAATAACTAAAAAAGGTAAATATCAGGCTGATGGATGGATTTTTAAAATGTCATGTGGTACATGTATTTGCTTCATCCTCTCTGCCTAGAATTTAAACTTCCTAGATGATATGCATAGGTATGTTGCCTTTCCCCCAGCAGCCCTGTGAATGGTCTGTAAAAGGTCTTGATCAGCATGATGAATGTCTTGGTTTTAATTATAAGAGGGTTTTCTGGGTATCTCACTTTAAGCGTTCATTTCCACAAAGACAGTTGCTGCATCTGTTTTACAGCTCTGTCTTTTAGAAGGAAAGACTTAATACTTCTGGCACTGTGGCAGTCTTCATGGACATTCCTCCCAGCCCCACACACCCACACCCATCCACCCAAATCTCCATTCAAAGTTAGAAGACAGCTATGCCAAACATCTTTTCAATTTAGTGGCAAAGCTCTGGCACCCTGATGTTCTGATATTCTTTCACTATTTCTGTATTTTTTTTAATAAAAAAAGGCTGAAACTCTTGCCCAGTGAGAAAGTTGCCTCATCTTCCAGTAGATCTCTACAAACAGGATTTATCCATTGCATCAAGTCCCAAGTATAACAGAGGTTTTTTTTCCTTTTCTTGAGAGGAGTGTGTTCTGTACTACCGCATGGAGGGGAAATTTCACTGTGTAATGGGCTCCTCAGGTATGATCAATCCTCCAGGGCCTGCATGGATTGCTTGCCTATTTTGTTTCGGCTTCTCTCCATCCACCTCACCTGTGATGGTAGCGGAGTGTAGCAGAAAGAGCTTGAAGAGAAAGAAGGGGAAGGGCTGCAGGGTGAGAATGGGCCAAGCACAGTTTCGGGTCCATAATGTTTATTAATTCATTCTGTAAACATATATGGAAGCGACAGTATGTTAAGCGTTGTTCCAAGTTCTGAGGAAGAGTGATGGGGGGGGGGGGAGGAAAAAAAGAAAACACAAAAGCAAACACCCAAGTCTCTGCTCTCATCAGTAGAGCTTCGACTCTAGAGGCAGTTCAGTGCTTGCGGAGTGCAGGGACGCCTAGACGCAGGGAGTGACAGCAGAGGTGACAGCTGGGGGCAGCTCCAGCTTCCGGCTTTGTGTAACTGTTGAGTCCTGATTTACCCAAATCGACTTCTCCATCCCAACTTGGGGAGTCCGGTCTCTGCGGAACAAACTGTAAGCCGTACGAGCATTCTCACTTCTTTCTTTAAAATGTAAATTTGAAGTGCTGGTTGGGAGGGGAAAGGCTTGAGGGTGCCTGTCTGGACTGGCGCTCGCCTTCCCAACACCCCCATTACCTTTGAGCCGCTGAGTGGAAACCTCTCCAAAAGAACCGCCAGGTGGCACCTGTAAGGCGCAGATGGGGAGAGCTGTTTGCCCCACACCCCACAACCCGGAATAGCCCGGCTGCTTGCCTTCGCCTGCGGGCTTGTCGGCTCGGCGGTGGAGGAGAGTTAGCCTCCGTGCAGCCTGCGCGATTACGTACCCTGTTTTCCCGACACCCTAAACAACGCTGAGTGTAGATCTGTCCCCAAGCGCCCGCGCTGCTCAAGGCATGTCCATGCTTGTTGGGAGCGGCTCGGCCCCAGTCACCGAGCCGCGACGTGGGGGCTGTTGGTGGGTGGCGGGGGAACCGAGCTGAGTTGGAAGCCTCGCCGGTCCCCTCGACTTCAGCCTGGGCCACGGCGGAGGAGTGGCGAGAGCCAGGGGTCCCAGGGCGGAGGCAGGCAGAAGTCCGGGGAACAGGGGACACCTCCTGCCACTCTCTCCCGACCCCCCCTGGGTCTGAGCCAGGATCCGGGACGCCTCCTCCCGCGGCTTAAAAGCCCTGCGGTTTCGGTGGCCCCGGGAGCAGTGTGCCGGCCTCGGGTCACCGCTCCCTAAAGCGCTCCGCAGCGGCCAACCCAGCAGCCCAGCCTGGGGACCATCCCCGCTAGCAGAGGGGCCCAGCAGAAGGTCGGGGAGCGGGGAAGCCACCCACGGAGCACGCGTGTCGGGGTCGTTGTGGATTGGGCGGCCGGGTCACCAGCTCCACTCCATCGGGAGCGGGAAGCGAGCTGCGCCAGTTTCGCCACTGTGGTTGCCGTCGCTGCCTCTATTCGGCCGCCGGTGACATTGGGAGGAGACCGCTAGGAAAGGGCCGAGGAGGAGGAGGAGGAAGAGGAGCAGGGAGGGGTGGGGCGGGGGGCAGAAAGTAGCGGTTGTGCCAGGGGGCGTGTGAGCCGCCGGAGAGGCGGCCGCGCCGGCGGTAACTTCTCCCGGGCGCGCGCGGCCGGCGAGGGAGCTGGGAGCGCGGCGGGACCCGGGAGCCCGAGGGAGGCGCGGGAGCCTCGGGAGCCGCCGCCCGCGCCCTGCGCCCTGCGCCCTGCGCCGCCGCGCCTCCGGCTCGCTTCCTCCGGGTTCCCAGCCCGGGTGCTGAGGCTCCGGTCTATAAATAGCAGGTTACTGCTCCTGCTCGGCGCTCACAGGCTCACCAGCGAACGCCGGAAAGTCAGACTAAAAGTGTCTGCTGCTGCTGCTGCCGCTGCCGCCCCCCACTCCGCCTCCGGGAGAGGTAATAGCCCGCCGGGGCCCCGAGGACCCGGT
>SJXQ01002520.1:229717-260730 GCA_006408695.1 Aepyceros melampus
CACGTCCTGGCTGGGGGGCGGGGGGCAGAGCTTGTCTGTCTGGCATCAAGTTTCTCAGCCTGGCGGCCCCGATAGCCCCATCCAGAGCCTGGATCCTGAGGGGTGTGGTGTGCCGTGCTGGCTGACCTGGGCTGCCGGGGTACCCCTGACAGCCGCGGACCCTCTGGCCTGGAGCCCCGTGGCCGGGGCCGCGCGCCGGTCCAGGCTCACCGTCACCCCCTCAGCCTCGCTCTCTGGGCCCTGCGCTAACTCGGAGCTCTCAGAGCTCACTGACCTTCCAAGGCTGCGCCCACCCTCGCGGTCCTTTTGAAGAGGCTGCGGGCGCCCGGGGGACGCGCTCTCAGCCCCATCCCGGCGGCTAAGCTGCCGCCGCCGCCCGCCTATGGAGAAGTCGTCTTCAAGGCAAGGGCAGGGGGTGGGAGGTGGGAGTAAAGATCATTGATACTGGGGTCTCGGTTGCCCCAAGTTTTTTTTTTTTTCCTAAAGAGCCCCTCTCCATGACCACCCCATCCCACTCCAAGTAACTCAGTTCTGGCAAAGAAGCCCGGGGTACGTCTCTTCTTGGCCACCAAGCATCTCTTGAGAGGTCTCAAGAAAGGGGTTAGAAAGCGAGGGCAGTGGCTGGAGGGCGGGGGTCGTGATCGTGATGGAGAGTTGTGGCGGGGCGGGGAAGAATGGTTGGTTGGCGTCTGAAAACTGCGCTGCAGAGTCCACGGGCGCGCTGGCACCTCTTACAGAGAGGGCCAGGCCGGGGATGTTAAGAGCCAGGGGCTGGTTCCTGAACGGACTATCGGGCTTGCAGCTGGGACTAAGATCAGAAAGCTGGAACTCCATGTACCTGCTTTTGCCCCTCCCAATGCTTCTGAAATCTCCCTTTTAGGGGGTGGTTTCTGCCCTTACGCTGTGGACAGGGACTGGCAGTTACTGTCTGGGGACAAGAGGTTTATAAGGGTGAGGATGTGCATAGTGATTAGATTGTTGCTGCTGCTGCTGCCCCAAACTTACTGGAAAAACCTAGGAGGTTTTTCTATTACTCTTGTCTTAATGATGCAGACTCACTTTGCCTGCCTCCCCCTAACCCCTGCAGCCTGAGCTAAGTTCCTCCCTCTTTCTGAGGTGTGTTCTGTGAGGTCATTACATTACCTTACGACTTCTCTCCAGGTGTTAAAACATTTTGCATATCTCCTTTCTCTCGTGATAGAACTTGTTTGTAAAGGTGTGGCTCTATAAACTAAGTGAAAAGCTGGCAGGCAGGGGGGTCGATTGTCCTCTTCACCTCAAGAAGGGCATTAGGTAGGTTGTTTGTAAGCGTAGGATTACATTTCAAAGACCCTGCTTGTAATAGGGATTTTCTTAATGGATCCTGGAACAGCAATAGTAGTAATCTGTCTGTGCTAAAGCGGGCATAGAAGGTGCAAGGAACCACCAAGAGGGCAGCTGGCTAGTGCAAGAAGTTAAGTAAAAACAGGACTGGGTAAGTGGGCATTGCCTTACTTAATAGACAAAGAAATGCATTACCGTGTGATTCTTTGTGGTGTGCTCCAGTAAGGTAAAGCATTGATGTAAAATTACAGTAAATGATCAATGGCTTCCTGATATGTACTTGAGCACTAAAAACTGAACCTCTTGGATCTGCAGTAATGTTCAATGCCACTGCAATGGAATGCTTTTTCAAGGTATTTCTTTAAAATGTGATTTAGAACATTGTCCTTGAAAGGTTATGAACTGTGCATGGGAAGAGAGTCTAGATCCTTAGTGTTGTTCGGGATACTATATGCTGATTGAAATCCTGCTCTTATTTTTGAAGACTATTCTCTGTGATTAGGCAAATCAATACTTATTTGTGATAAATTAATGACCAGTTAAGATGTACATATTTATAACTGTTTTGCTTTTGATCCTTTGATAAAGTATAAGAAAAACCAGAGAGACCAAGTTTAGTCTTGTTCTTCCAGCTATTTAAGGAAACACATGGTCAAAGTTATAGGCAGAAAGTACTTTCTATGTTGGGTTTGAGCTTCATTTTGGGGATGTAAATTGACTGAATGACTTCATGTCTCATAAGAGTTTTGTCAAAATACTCATAACACAGACTCAGTTAAATTTGATTATAAAATAATCTATTATATTTGAGTTGTGTGAAATGGAAAAATCATTAAGCTTAGAGAAAAGCCAGATATTTGTTCTAAATTGTGCAAATGGAAAGTAATTCATTTCCTTTCTGAGACCTGGGAGTTTCTTCTAGTACAAGTAATATTAATCCCCATATGATGACAGAAGTAACTTTCACTACTTTAAGACAAAATCCAAGAGAGCGATTCTCCTAAAGACAAAGAAAAAAGTGCAGACTGATCTTGTATCTCTTAGCAACTGAATAGATGTCAGTTATCAGGTGACATCTGAGAATACAAAGTTAAAAAAATTATGAGATAATTAGTGAGTGAAATGCTTACTGAATATCTATTATATTTTCTAATTCGATAGTGCAAAATCCCCAGCCAGTACTAATATTATATATACAAATATCATAATGTTTGTAATTTGTGTGGAGTAAATTCTTCTCTTTCATAACCATGGGAATTTTAACAGCTAGAAATGTGCCATTTAAAATAATCTCAAGTTTAATATTAATGTTCACTTATTTGAAAGCTGTACTTGTCTCTTCTGTATTCCATACCTTACTTTTTCAATGTGTCCTATTTATCTTTCTGAAGCCCCAGGGAATCTGTTTTATAGCCATTTTGTTACCACTTTTTAATATTGAGTTAGGAATCTTTGATTATGGAGCTCTTTAGGACACATAAATATACACAGTTTCATATTCAGGCTAATAAATGATGTTATCAGTCAAGTAATTTCAGTTTAAACATTTATTTTCAGGCAAATCCAAATGACCCTATGATTGCATTTTTGAATGCAAGGTGCACATAGCTTCTGTTTTCCAAGACTTTAAATGCAGTATGTATGTGCCTAAAAACACATGAAGATACGGGAGAAAATTTTAAGGAATCTTCAGAGTCTCAGGTATAATTGTCATTTGGATTAAGACGTGTTAGTTCATTTACTTTATGTGTTTCCATGTCCTGTGGGCCCAGCAGGAACATTTTAAAATACCTGTGAAGTTTCATTGTTTAGCTATCTTTTTGTGTACCCGCATCTCCTGTGGAATTTTCCTTACATAAGGCACAGTTGTAATTGCTGTCTTGCCTCCTAGGAGCAGCTTGTCATACATGGCATACCATAAGGCCCAGGGTTATCCAATAGTTGAAACGTTAGACTTTGTTTTTTCCAACTGACTGTAATTTTACTGAACAGTGACAGATATAACCCCAGCATAGTATGAAGAGTTGAATTTCAGTGTAAAATGAGTTCTTGAATCATGTTTTCCAGGCTGAGTTTCTTAAATTGCAATATTTTGAGTAAATTCTGTCTCCTGCATTGGCAGCCATGCCTGCTAGGTGTCCTTACTGTGCGGTAGAGGCCTCAAAATAGACCCCAAAATAGACCTCAAAATAGACTAAGTGGAACAGACTTGGCAGCATTTATTTGGTTAAGCTGATTAAAGGAAGTCGTGAGAAGTTGTCTAGATCATGTGGCTTTGATCAGAGATTCCTTGGGGAATTATCTAAATTAATGATTTCAAGAGGTTGGAGGCAAGGAGAACTTCTCCCTCTGTTCCCCCTCCCCTGCCTCCCTCCCTCTCTCCCTTTGCTTCCTTCCCTCTCTTTCTGTCTTCCTTGCTTCTTTTCCTTCTCTTTCTTTCCTTCCCTCTGTTCATTTGTTCCTTACCTTTCTTCCTGTCTTTACCGGCCCTTCTGGTTGTTAACATGGAGCTCTGCAACAGGCCTCGTGTTGAAATTACTGAGCTATGTGCTCTATTTTCAACGTTTTCAAGAATGGAGAAGTTTCTGGGATATACAGGCAAGCCCTAATACTCACTCTGATTTTGAGTGATCAAAGTAACAACAATGAAAAAAGCTTCCCCAGATCAACATAAAATATAGTTCTTTAAAATGTCATATATGAGTTGTTTTAATACGGCCATTGTTTATAGATGATAAGTACTTTAAAAGGAGAACCTGAGATTTTTCTGGGTCTCAAAAGAGACTGTGATTTTTTTTTTTTTTTTAAAGTAAAGCAGCAATGATTTAAAGGGAATCCTCTAGCATTTTTTGCTACAGTGAACAAGTGACAGAAATGTGGGTCTTTTACCTTTCACCTAAGTTCTTAAGATAAGTAGTTACAGTGCATTAAGTAAACCAAACTGGGGACTACCATTGTAAAGCAAATAAAATGTACTCCCTTAACCATAGCTAAGTTCTGTATAGCAACCCTTTCTTTAATCCAGTCTGTCACATGTTTCTCATTTTATTTTCTTGGGTCTTTACTCTTATAGTCAAAAGATCAGAGACAGGTTTGAGCAATTAGCACAACTGAACCACAAAAATTATTCACTGCTGTGAAAGTAAAGTATAACTAAAAACCAGCGACATCTTAAACTGAAATGATAACCCATTGATGAGGGAGTCTATGACCTTAAGAAAGCTTAAAAGTATCATTTGTGATTATTTAACATCCTATGAAGCCCTTTTGAATATTTTCATATGCCAAACTTGCTAGATAACCACATATTCCACTTTGAGTACTGATGTATATCACATTCATAATAGAATATGTTACATACTTGATGCATAGTAATAAAAAGTAACCTTTTAAAAATTTCATGTCTCCATTAACAAAATCCATAACTTTTTATATTTACTAATCTAATAAAATCTTTTTTGACCTAAATTTATGAGACAGTGATGATTTTATGGTATGTGTAATTTCATTTCTCCCTAATAGCCTTCTTCCTTTTAGCAATTACGAATAAGTATGTTCTAGAGCTGTCTTTTTGGATAAGTTTGCTTTAAAATAAAACATTTCCTCTTTTCATAAGGCGTCCATTTGGAGAGGAGACAGTTACCACTAGGTGGCACTATGCAATGCTTAGTAGCTATGAGTCCTTTTATTAATAATTGCAATATATTTATTATTAAAGCTTTTCTTTTACACAGAATTTATTTATATCATGAGCAAGTTAATGAAATTAAAATCAACAGGCAGCTGAATCTTTAGCAGTAGCAGTATATTTAGACGATCTATTGTTTGTAATACTTTAAAGATTTGATTGTAATATTTAACACCTCTGCTTTTATGTGAGGTCTGCTTATGTGAGGCATTGCTAGGAGTTAATTGACCTAAACGTGCCAGAATTCTGCTTATGGCCGGGTAAAAGAAAGGAAAAAAGAAAATTAAGTGAACATGATAGAAACCCACCCCTAGCAAATGGTCATTCTAAAACAGACGTTGTATTAACTATTTGCATTAATCTTAATCCTCTCATTAAACGGGCTGAGCAGAATTTTTTCTAAGTGTTGAAGGCTGTAATTGTTCATTTTCTCTGTCTTATTGCCTTTGGGACAATGCAGAAAAGAAAAAAAACGTGCAGATTGTCTCACTGACACTTTGGCAGTTCCCTAATGTCCTCTATAATAGTGATGGCCTGGCCACCACAGTGACCAAATTGGATTAGCCATGTAGCAGTGTAATTTACTTTATTGTGACAGCTGAAATGTATCCAGCCCACTTCTTGGTTAATCTGGATGTCGGCATCCCTTTCTTTGGCTGAGTGATTAAATCATGGACCAGGGCAGAATTAAAATTTATTCCATCATCTATGCACCGGAAGGAGACCTATGCATTGGATAACTACCTGATTCGAACCTCTTCAAGATCAATATGGTAGGTATTTCAGCCATGTTTATTGGACGCAGCAGTTGTGGGAATGGAAACCAAGGGACAACTTGATCCATGTAAAGTGACGCAATTAAGAAACTATACTTCTTTGAAAGCATTTTACTATGTAAAATTTTAACCATAGTGAAAAAAGAGTACCGTGAGCTCTTCCGTTCGCATCAGCCAGCTTCAACAATTGTCAAATCACGGCCATTCGCGTTTCATCTACAATCTCACTCACTTTTCCCCTTCCTGCAGGTTTTGGAAGCAAACCCTAGAAGTTTTATTAAAGAAAATATACTTGTGAAGCAGTTATTTACAAAAATAGGTATCATATGAAGGGTGATTTTAAAAAAACGACTGAAGTAAGAACACCACATATTTCACCTTAAAAAATTAGGAATCTCGGCGTGAGATAAATGATGCACAATTATAAATTTGTTTCAGGAAAATATGGCAGACTGAATAATTGAGGAATAGATTTCAACTTAGGTTCTTGGTCATATTTTTTTACTCAACAACGGTGTGCAATAGGAAGTTCGCTGGTGGTCCAGTGGTTAATCTACCTGCCAGTCCAGGGGACACAGATTTGATCCCTGGTCTTGGAAGAGTTCACATGCCATGGGACAAGTAAGCCAGTGCTCCACAACTACTGAGCCTGCGTCCAGCAACGAAGACCTAGTGCAGCCAAAACTAAATACATAAATATATATATATTTTTAAAAGCATGCAGCAATGTTCCTTAGGTAGGTAGGTAGCTATTAGTATGTGTTTGATAAACCAAAGACTGCATTAGGCTTTTTAGATTAAAACCAATATTGACTGTCTGCATACCTTGTCATCACAGTTTTCTTATGTAACATACTTCTAAAGAGGCAGAGAGTGTAGATACAGCAGACCTTTGGCTTGTAAGAATTTAGCTTGCATGAGTCAAGATTTTACCATCTGTCTGAAATTACTTACACGTAGTAATCTATAGTTTCGCTGAAGTGTGAATTTAAATCACAGGGTCCTGGAAACTGATCTTTCAGTGAATCCAGCCAATGGCCCAGCAGTCATAACTCCAGGTCACTTTATGGTCTAGCTGACGTGGCAGTTTTCTTTCTAGAACTAATTATCCCTGGTGAGTGTGTTGAAGGATTTGGCAATCTGAGAAATTGTTTGGTCCCCCCCTTTGAAAATATCATGAATCTCTTAAAATGTACCTGTTGAATTTTGTGTTGAGTTGAAATTTTAAATGAATAGGATTTCTTCAGATTTCAAAGAAATTGACAGTAACCATTATGTATAAATCTTTGTGATATTATGTAAGAGAAAATATAATTCCATGGTAGAGAAAACAAGTAGTTTGTATCTAAAGAGTTTATGCCATGCCATATTTTTCATATGTATAAATTATATAGGCCAAAATCCCCTGTATAATTTTCTTAATACTCGACACAATTTTTTTGGTGTTTTGAAGTTTACTATAATGTTTTCTTTCCTGGGCTGTGTTTTAAAGACTGCCTCCCAATTTATTCATGCTATTCATATTCTGATTTCCCATTTTATGTTTTGGGTGGGAGTGAAGAATGGGTGGGAGTGAGTATGAAGAACATACTCAGCATAGTGTAACAAGAAATAATTGAGCCAGTTGGCTTCTAGTTGATTTCTTTCTTTTTTTTCCTACTCTTCCCCCCGCCTCACCCCAGATTATAAATGTAATAGCTGTCTATTGGGGGAAAAAAGATGGAAAGTAGAGAAGATTCTTAGGAGGCAGAAGAAAAATCACTGAAGGACATATTGTTAGCATTTTATTGTATTTGTTTCTAGAATCCTGTGATTCTAGAATTTTGTCATTCTACAAAAGTTGAGATTATAGTATGTGCGTGTGTGTGTGTGTGTGTGTGAGAATGTCTTCTGACTTGTTCCACTTAGAATTCTGTTGTTCAATTCAGTGTAGAATTTGATTGAGCACCTCTTGTGTCCTGGACTTCCCAGGTGGTGCTAATGATAAAAAACCTACCTGCCAGTGCAGGAGACATAAGACATGTGGGTTTGATCCCTGGGTCAGGAAGATGCCCTGGAGGAGGGCATGGCAACTCACTCCAGTATTCTTGCCTGGAGAATCCTGTGGACAGAGGAGCCTGGCAGACTACAGTCCTTAGGGTTGCAAAGAGTTGGGACAAGACAGAAGCGACTTAGCATACGTGCACTCCTATGTGCTAGGTACTATGCTAAGCTCTATTCTGGTTTACAGCAATGAATGAAAAAGAAAATCACTTTGCCCGTGCCTGTAAACACTTCTCTAACCTCTTTTTTAATTAAAATTTTGGTTATTATTTAGTTGCTATTTGGTGGTTAGGCATACAAATTGCACTCATTAGTTTAGCTATTTCTGCAACTTTGACTTTTATACTGTTGGCATTTTTTTTCCTTTAACACACTGTGATAAATCTTTTCTGTATGACCTCATTTTCTAATATCCCTTGTCTTCATTTTACTGTTTTCTTAGGAATGATTCCTAGAAATAATGTACTTGATAAAAGTATGAACCTTTCAAAAATTCCTCATACGTATTGCCAAACTGCATGTTGTCAAAGACTGCACCCGTTTCATTCTCCCTGGAAGTACAATAGTCACAGCTCCATCTTCACTGGCATTGAGGGATTTGATTCTTTTTTTATTAAGTTTGTTATTTGGAGTGAGGAAGACAATTGTAACAATATCAAACAGAACAAGAACACTTATTGTGCACCTTGTATAGGCCGTTCTTCACATAAGAACTTGATCTATATTAGCTCATTTAATCTTTGCAACAGCTATTAAGAGGAGGACACTATTACCATCCCATTTTAAAAGTTAGGAACTTACTTTTTTGAGAGGTTAAGTGACTTCTCCAAAGTCACATAACTAGTAAGTGGTTGAAATGGATCTTGGACCAAGACTGATTTTACTGTAAAGTCTAGGCTTTAAAGTACTGTATTCTTCCACTATTGTTTTTTTAAGTGAGGCTGAACATAATTTTGTTTCAAAGATCCAACTTTTAAAATTTAATTTGATTTATTTATTTTACATGTAGTTGATTTACAATGTGTTAGTTTCAGGTATACAGCAAGGCGATTCACATATATGTATATACACACATGTATATCCTTTTTCATGTTCTTTTCTATTACAGGTTATTACAAGATAGTGAATATAGTTCCCTGTGCTATATATACTAGGTCCTTGTTGTTTGAGGCTGAGCATTTTTGAAATGCTTATTTTCATTTGTACTTTAAATATTAATTTATATTTTCTCCTATTTGCATATTGGGACTTCGATTTTCTTTTAATCAATTTTAGTGGTTTTTTATGATACTGTATTTTTGTCATTTGTTATCTGTATTGCTTTTCTTTCTTATATTTTTTAACATATGAAAGTTGAAAATGTGTGGCTTGAATGGCATATTTCTTTCATTGATTTTTTTTTTTTACTTAGACAATACTTTCTCATTTATAAAACAGATTAACATTACCTAAATTATTCTTCCCTTAATTTGGAAGTGGATTGCCATTTCCTCCTGCAGGGGATCTTCCCAACCCAGGGACAGAACCCACATCTCTTGTGTCTCTTGCATTGGCAGGTGATTCTTTACCACTGTGCCACCTGGGAATCCCTAAGAGCCATACTAGACATCAGTCATTTTGTACAAGTATTTTCCTGTTTCAAGATTCCTTCTTCAAAATGACCAGGGAGTTAGGCAGTATGTACTGTGTACCATGGCCCCACTTGAGCTTTGCTCATTCCTGTTCAGTGTTTGGCTTAATGGCACCTCATTGTCCAGGAAAGGGAGGGGCACATGAGGCTTGAAAGCTTCCCTTTCCCATGACTGGTCTGTAACCTTTCTCTAAACATATTTTTATTTTAAATTAGTTTCTTAAATTACCCTAAGAAGATACATTCGGTGTAAAATTTTAAAACATCAAAATGCAGTAGCTCTGCTTCTTCAATAGCTTACCAAGGAGTTATCATAAAATTGTTCAAATGTAATATATATATAATATCTTGTATATTAAAAAACACAGTCCAGCAAACATTGCTCAGTTTGATATTTGGTTTCCAGTTGTCAGAGCTGGTTAAAGTACCTCCAAGATCATCAGTTTTGGCACATTATAATGCATTGACAGGGTTTGGTAACTAGCCTGAGTTGTAGCTTATTTATTTAGGTCTGTACTCCAGTGATACATATATATATTTTAAATGAATGTCCAGAAAGATTTTCATATACGCAATTAGTTTCTTTTTAAGATGCTATATAGCTATATACTCTAGCTCTCCTCCACTGACCCTGGTATATAAAACAGTTTGCTTATTGGAATCATGCAGAAGAGAAAGCCTTGCTTTTATGAACATGAGTCCTCCAGGTTTTCTTGAAGCCAAGACTTGTTTATCTCAGGCTGAGGAGAGGAGATGCAGGATACGTGGGTTCAGTCCCTGGGTTGGGAAGATCCCCTAGAGGAGGAAATGGCGACCCACTCCAGTATTCCTACCAGAAAGTCTCATGGACGGAGGAGCCTGGTGGCTCACAGTCCAAGGAGTTGCAAAGAGCACTTGAGCATGCACAGTGAACCCCACGTCTGCTGGTGCCCTGTCTCCAGAAGCTGCAGACAGACAAGGAGGAGAAGTATTATGTGGGGGTGTCTTTAGCCCTGCTCATCCATACCTCTGATTCCAGTTATGTAATTTTCAATGGCAGTTATTCTGCATAGTGACCTGTACGTGTCAGTTACATCTAAGTTACAGACACTGGGTTGTGGTAAGAACTATGTTCGTCTCTGTGTTTAAAACTATAGGGACTTCTCTATGGACGGGTCACTAAGTCAGATTCTGGTAACATTCATTTTCCATTTCATAGATTAGATCATTGAGCTCAACCACAAATGAAAACAAATGAAAATGTTTCTTATAATCTGCTCCTGTTAAGATTTTCTGATTTCCATGCTTAGGTTTCTATATTTCTTTTCAGTTGAATGCTCGAAGCAATGATGCACTCTCAGTGATGACAGTCCTCTCAAAGCCTCAGGAGAGTCTTTCTCCCACTGGTTTAAATTTCCCTGTCAAAATTTCTCAGGTAATGTGATACTGAGGAAAAGAGTGTGTGAGAGAGAGAAAAAGATTGACCAGGGTAGACAGGGCAGGGCAAACACACTACAATGGTGATCATAAATCACGTGACACTTGACTTGGGATTCCAACCCTTACAGACCTATATCTCCATAGTATTTTCTACATCCAGCATATAGACATTAATCATAATTTAAAAATGACTTTAAAAATCACTGAAAAATACTCTCTTAGTGCAAGAAGTTACCTTTAGTTTAACTATTTTCATGCACCATCTTAGATGACCAAGGTTTTATTTATTTATTTAAAGTATAGTGTGTTAATTTCTGCTATAGTGCAAGGTGATTCAGTTATACATATATACGCTGTTGTTTAGTCTCTAGGTCATGTCCGACTCTCTATGACTCCATGGACTCCCGCCAGGCTCCTCTCTCCATAGGATTACTGGAATCGTTGCCACTTCCTTCTCTGGAGGATCTTCCTGACCCAGGGATTGAACCCGAATCTCCTGCATTGAAAAGTAGATTCTTTACCACTGAGCCAGCAGGGAAGCCTCATATATTTATATATATTCATTTAAAACATAGTCTTTCCATTATGGTTTATCACAGGATATTGAGTGTAGTTCCCTGTCCTGTACAGTAGGACCTAGTTATTTATCTATTCTGCAAGGAAATCAAACCCATGTATCCTAAAGGAAATCAGTCCTGAGTATTCATTGGAATGACTGATGCTGAAGCTGAAACTCCAGTAATTTGGCCATCTGATGTGAAGAACTGACTCATTTGAAAAGACCCTGATGCTGGGAAAGACTGAAGGCAGGAGGAGAAGGGGATGACAGAGGATGAGATGGTTGGATGGCATCACTGACTCGATGTACATGATTTTGAGCAAGCTCCGGGAATTGATGATGGACGGGGAAGCCCGGCATGCTGCAGTCCATGGGATTTCAAGGAGCTGGACGTAACTGAGCAACTGAATTGAACTATTTTAATAGCTTACATCTGTCAACCCCAGCCTCCCACTTATCCCTCCCCCAACCTCCTCCCCCTTGTCAACCCCAAGTCTGTTGTCTATGAGGATGACTAATGTTTTGATTTGCTTAGACCAATGTGTATTTCAGTGCAGGAATCTGAAGAGACCTGGGCAAGTGGACTGATTGTTTACCTTATAGTCACAAAAGTTTAAAAAGTATAGAGAGATTAATAGGTAGAAGTTTTCAAATAATCTGTCGTACTCAGTAGAAAGGAGAGAGAGTTTTTGGGATGTAACAGTTTTACTTGAACATTGTACGAATAATAATCACTCCAGAGAAGGTACAAAATCTAGACTCAGGTTGTTCTTTGCTGGCAGAAGCTGAGGTTGTTTTTAAATTTATGTACTTTTTATTCATAATTTATTCCCTGAATGCTTGCAAAAATGATTTGAGATGGTTTACAGTAAAACCACATATAAAAATACCAAGTTTTTACATAGTTCAATACTAATGTAAAAGACATGTTTTGGAACTTGGCTTAAAGTACTATGCCTTAAAAATTAAATTTGAGGATATGAATACTAACCAGTACAGGATCTGAGGTGCTATAGGCAGAAACACATATTGGAATATTTAAAATCACTACCAAGTCCCACGATTTTGGATACAAATATAACAGTTACTTGATGTGATAGGGTTTCCATCAGACTGTCTGGGTGAACTATCATGGGTAGGACCCAATAGACAAGAACTCTGGGCCCATCCAAACAAGGCTGGTGGCTTTCTTTCACAGCTGTGTTTTCATTTCTGTCTTCACACATTCTAGCTTTAGATACATCTGTGTTTCTTTGAAAATACTGCTCAGTTCAGTTGCTCAGTCATGTCTGACTCTTTGCGATCCCATGAACCGCATCACACCAGGCCTCCCCATCCATCACCAACTCCCGGAGTTCACCCAAACCCATGTCCATCGAGTTGGTGATGCCATTCAACCATCTCATCATCTGTCATCCCCTTCTCCTCCTGCCCTCAATCTTTCCCAGCATCAGGGTCTTTTCAAATGAGTCAGCTCTTCGCGTCAGGTGGCCAAAGTATTGGAGTTTCAGCTTCAGCATCAGTCCTTCCAATGAACACCCAGGTTGGATTTAGGGTGGACAGATTGGATCTCTTTGCAGTCCAAGGTACTCTCAAGAGTCTTCTCCAGCACCACAGTTCAAAAGCATCAATTCTTCAGCTAAAGTATTTTAAAATGCTGTTAAATAAAGACCTACTGTAAGCCTTTGTTCCTCGAAAAATAGACTACAGTGATTTTGATAAAGTCATTGTAACCTTTCTGAGCTGATTTTCTCATCTGTTAAGTATAGATAGTAATAATTATCTCACAGATTTTTAAATTAAGTAGGACTGTATGCAAAAACTATAAATTATAATTATAAAATGCACTTATAAAAGCATGGTATTAAGTGTATTGACAACCACTGATGTAATTCCTATTACTCAGAATGATCATTTGGGACTCGTTACAGCTTAACATGTAACCAAGGGTCACATCTGTTCTTACTAAAAATAAAATATTCTAATTACAACAACAACAACAAAAAAAAAAAACAAAAAAAAAACATGTAACCAAGAAAACTATGTAGCTTCACAGTTCACTCTGATGAATTTTAATCCGTAGCCTCCTTATCTATAAACTGATTCACTAACACTCACCTTATAAAGATGTAAGGAAATGGCGACCCACTCCAGTATTCTCGTCTGGAGAAATCCATGGATAGAGGAGCCTGGTGGGTTATAGTCCGTGGGGTCACAAAGAGTCAGATACAGCTGAGTGACTGATACACACACACACACACACACACACACACACAAAGATGTTATGAGGATTAAATACAGTAAGAATAAAAGCACACTGTGTCAGGCCATATGAGTAGCAAATCTTCAAATTATTTTATTACTATAATTAATACCTTTTATTTTATTTGAATGAAGAATAGATATAGTTATCTAACATTGTATTTTCTAAAGTTTTTACAGTTAAATTTTAAATGAAATCCTAGTGTATAAAATAGATATAAAAATAATATTTTATTAGTATAGATGTATTTTGTGAGGTCACATTCTAAAAATATGCTTATGGACAAGATCGATCAATGAAAACAAGGAAGTTCCTTTGTGGAATGCAAATTGCTTAAATCTAGGCGTATAGACACTAGTTGCACAATTATACTGACTCCATCTTGAAATTTATTTTTTACCTGTTTTCATTTTATATTTTGGTACCTTTGATTTTGGTTTATTTGGTGTTTTTATTCTGTGTCTTTGATTTTTATAGAATTTCTTCCACTAGATATAAATTTATCAAGAATGGGGAGTATCTTATCTTTTGGACCCAGTACCCAGTGGAATGTATCACACATGGTAGGTCTCAAAAACATTTTGTGGATGAATGAATAATCAGCAGAGTTGGGCTTATTTTAGCTGTAAAAGGCCTTGTGTTTTTAAAGGTGTTAGGGTATGAAAAGGAAAGGAAAGGAAATATAAAATGACTAATCTAAAAATAATGCCTTAAAAAAAAATTTCTTCTTGATGAAGGTCTCAAAGAACTTTATAAGTAAAGTTCTTGCTACCCTAGGGAAGACTCTGGCCTTTGAAAGCTATGTGTGTATGTATGCATGCATATGTGTTCTCCTTCATGCATGTGGGTTTATGAGAGTAGATGAGGGACAGAGTGGAGGAAAGGAAGGGAGAGGACATTTGTGCAGAGCCCACCATGAGCCAGGCACTCGCCAAGCACACTGCCTTGAATATTATCTATTCTTAGGAATTTTTGCTGCATCAGAACCTGCTAAAGTGCACCCAGGAAAATGTTGATCATACTTTTACAGGTAGACTGTGGGAAACAATTACAAACTATTTGTCGAACTGTGGGGTCAACTGTGTATTTTTTGATGCAAAGTAATTTGTAGAGTTCTCTATCACCCTTGTCTTATCCATGAGAACCAGCAAGAAAAGGTTGAACTAAATTGGAAAAAAATAAATCCTCGTGGGAACTCACATATTTCCTCTATCCTGATAAAAATAATATAATCACTGGCCTTTATTGAATACTGTGAGTGTTTTACTTATATTAACTCTTTTACATCCCACAATTGTCTGAGTTAGGGACTGATGGTACCCCCATTTTACAGGTGAGAATGGTGAGGCCAGAGAGGAAATGGATCAAACATGCTTGCAGTCGTTCATTGAGGAAATGGTAGACCCAGAATTCTGAGCAAATTCCTTAAGCATCCACCCCTCAGGACCCTACTCTTGCAATCTGATTCTTTGAATATCAGCTGCAGAAGTAAGAGGAAGCCTGATGTTCTTGCCAGTTCCACGTCCAGGTTCTTCAGTTCAGCTTCAATTGATAGGAGAGGAAAATGCACCCTTGAGCCATGGTGCCAGGAACAGGGCATACTCTCCTTGTTGTGGTCAGGAATGGCCAAGGTGATTGTTCCAGACCTGGAAGAGGGAAGCTGGCTAAAAACAATGTAGGTGTCTTCATTGGAGATATCTTCAAGATCCTTCTCTTTGACATTTGTTTCTTCAAGTTGGGGAAAATAGTGATTATACTAGGCTCCTCTGTCCATGGGATTCTCCAGGCAAGAATACTGGAATGAGTTGCCATTCTCTTTTCCAGGGGAACTTCCCAACCTAGGGATTGAACCTGGGTATCCTGCATCGCAGGCAGATTCTTTTCTGTCTGAGCCACTAGGGAAGCCCAATTTAGTTCTGGTTGGATCCATTTGTTGAGCATATGTTGTGCTGTGCTATTCTGTGTGACCTTGTGAACCTAGCCCACCTGGCTCCTTTTTCCACGGGATTCTCCGGGCAAAAATACTAGAGTGAGTTTCCATGCCCTCCTGCAGGGTATCCTCCCAACCCAGGGACTGAACCTGTGTCTCTTACGTCTCCTGGCAGGTGGGTTCTTTACCACTAGAGTTACCTGGGAAGCCCTTGTTGAGTGTGTGTGTGTATATATATATCACACACGCACACACACACACACACACACACAACCTAGAGATGCTATGATTACGAACATAAAGTTGCTCAGTGATTGGAAACCTTTAACCATACACTTTGAATATTCTAGTCAACATTTTTGTGGCCTAAAAAAACATCCTCGGTGGAAGGGGACGTTTGCTGTGTTTTTCATGAGAGCTGTGGCATCCAGTCTGCTTCATTTACACAGTCACTTTATGTGCTCTGAGCATACTTAAGAATTTTACTGGTCACTGAATATTCTACAAGAACATCTCCCATATGTAGAAATCAGTGTTCACCTCTGTAAAATCTACTGGTGAAAGCCCTCTGTGGAAGCTGGCAGCTCAAGGTAGAAAAACCACTGCACGAGCTGGATTGCTTTTCCCTCCTGCTGTCTTAGGAGATATATCTTGAGCATGAAATGTATTTTATTTTTAGGGAGGATTTGTTTACACCGTATGGTGCCAATGCTGCTAAGGTTTATTTGTGCCACGGCTGCTTACAGTACAGATACTGGGGGACTTTATCTGTACTGTAAGAACAATTTATTGGAAGAAATGAGCACACCTTGGGTGACAGCTCTTCATTAAGATAAACATGCATTAAATCTCAGTCTATGAAGAATCTTATGTTTCTTAATGGAAGATGGTGTTGCGAGGCAGCGTTGCATGACCATTGCAGATTTATTTGCTGGTCTCCATGGGGCGGCTCATTCGCTGATCACCCAACATAGAGGCTTAATCTTGGGAAGAGGAAAAATATGTGTTTGGTGAAATTGGTGTTTTCAGCCTGATCGTAATTCATTGAAAGCACGAGGGGATCTGTGTGAACCATGTTCTTGAAATGAATGAGGAGCGAGAAGTCTTTCTTCACCCTTGTGAATCCTTGTAGAAGACATTTACAGAGAAATTTCTGGAGCTGCGCCCCCGTGGGGAGATTAATGTTTTAATATGCAAAAGCAGACAACTCTCAATTCCTTTATGCCATGGCGCTTGGAGCTGCATGGTGTTACTGCTTTATTTTTCCCTTAAAGCTCGTCTGCCTAAACACTTTCGTAGACTCAAATAGAGCTGCTAATGCCAAGTCATATCCTTGGTCTAGACTTGAGGACTCTGCTCCATGGCACCACCAAGCTATTTGTGACCTCGCTCTGGTGGAATAAATCTCTGAAGGTACTGAGATTTTCCTGCTCATCCCTTTGAATTTACTACTCGATTTACCAGCATCAGAGTTAGGCACTGGGAAATGAGTTAGGCACCCTTAGGGAAGGGTGTGTTTTTAGGCTCTTTTACCACTGATTTCCAGTATAAGGAAAAAGCAAAGAAAGCATGACCTTTAATAATTCACCACCTATCTACTGTACTCTTGCATCTTACCACCCTTCTTTCCTTTTTCCTGCCTGGCTAAACTAAACACCATACCTCTGCACTCAATCCTGTTTCTTTCTGAAATCTCAGGGTTCTCTGCTTGGCCATCATTTCTGATCTCCTGTATTTTTGCTTCATAGACTCCTTCCAATTAGCAGTGAACATACACAAGATTTTCACACGTTAGAAAGAATAGAACATTGCCATTTGCGAGACATGGGTAGATAGACCTAGAGACTGTCATGCAGTATAAAGTAAGTCAGAAAGAGAAAAACAAATATATAACATTGCTTATATGTTGAATCTAGAAAAATGGTATAGATGAATTTATTTGAAAAGCAGACATCGAGACCCAGATGTAGAGAACAAATGAATGAATACCAAGGTGGGTAAGGAGGAGGGATTGGAGGAACTGGAAGATTGGGATTACACAAACACTATTGATACTATGTATAAAATAGATAACTAATGAGAACAGGGAACTCTCCTCAGTGCTCTGTGATGACCTAACTGGGAAGGAAATCCAAAAAAGAGGGGATATGTATGTACATAGAGCTGATTCACGTTGCCATATAACAGAAACTAACACAACATTTTAAAGCAGCTATGTTCCAATAAGAAATCAAAAATAAGATAGAACACAATTCTCTACTGTGTATTCTGCCCCAGCTATGCTAATCTCTCTTCCATGAGAGAGCCAAGCATCTTAGAGGAGACATTTAACATTTGCTATGCTTTCCTATTTCACTGTAGTCTGGGCTTTTATCCCCACAGCTCCAGAGAAACTGTTTTGGCCAAGGTCATTTAGAGACTCTGGACTACATTTCACAAGTGGTTCTCTTGTCTTTGACCACTTGGCAGTATCAGATCTATTACTATTCCTTTAAAAAAATTCTTTCTGATTTTCTCGATACCAAATATATACGTAAATAAATATATGTATGTATGTTTATATTTGATTATATGTGGGCTTCCTAGGTGGTGCAGTGGTAAAGAAGCTGCCTGTCAGTGCAGGAGACATGGGTTTGACCCCTGGGTCCAGAAGATCCCCTGGAGGAGGAAATGGCAACCCACTCCAGTATTCTTGCCTGGAGAATCCCATGGACAGAGGAGCCTGGTGGGCTACAGTCCAGGGGGTTGAAAAGAGCTGGACACGACTGAGCGACTGAGCACGCATTAGATTATGTAAATGTATAAAAAATGTATTTTTTGCAGGTGGGGTCTTCATTGTGGAAAGGCTTTCTCTAGTTGTTGTGAGCAGGGGCTTCTCTAGCTGCAGCTCATGGGATTCTCTTGTTAGAGCTCACAAGGTCAGGAGTTGCAGCGTGTGAGAATAGTTGCCCCCACTGCATGCGGGGTCTTAGTTCCTAATTAGGGATCTAACCAATGTCCCCTCCATTGGAAGGCAAGTTCTTAACCACTGGACCACCAGGGAAGTCCCCCCAAATGTCTGTATATTATAAGAAAGAAATAATCAGCATGCTTGTACACCTCTCTCCCGATTCTGTCACTCTCTTTGACTGGAACTGCAGTCAGATCCAAGTTGATTCATTTAGATCAGCTTGGGTAGATTTGACCTCTTATAATATTGATTATGATCTTTGTATGCGCGAACACAATGTATCTCTCTCTTAAGAGAATTTTAATACAGTTTAAACATTTGCTCCATAAATGCTGTCTACATCCTGTGTTACTTGTATTTTTAGGTATCTCATTTTTATTGTAGTTGTTCAAAACGGTATCTCTTTTGAAATAACATTTTCAAACTATTTGTTCATGGTGTATAGAAATATTGATTTTAATGTATTAATCTTATAATCAGCCACTTTGCCAAAGTCTTTTATTCTGACATTTTATTTTCTGTAGCTATGCTATTTTCTAAGAATATTTATTGCAATAAGAGACCATTGCTGGTAAATGCTCCTAGTTGCTGTTTACCTTAAACTGCCTTTATTTGCGACTTGCTATTGAGTAATAATGCTGTACAGTTCCAAGCTGATCGTTTTCCTCTCAGCACTCTGGAGATATTGTTCCACAGTGTTCTGGCTTCTATTGGAACTAGTGAGAATTTTGCTGTCAGTGTAATTGCCATTTCTTTGTAGTGCTTCTGGTTAGGATAAAAAAGAAACCACAAGGAGGAAGGCGGATGCTCAGGAATACCAGCAATGGAGCTGTCAGAGAGGAAGGTGCTACTGGGAACTGGGAGAAGGGAGGGTTGTATAGCCCAAGAGCCCTAACCCTCTGTTACGAGGCATGCCAGTCCCTGGGCCTTCCCAGGAAAAGAGCCAAGACTCCAAACACTTGTATTCACTCCCCTTCCTTCCAAACCCCTGCCTGTGCTCCACATTAACTAAACCCAAGCAGAAGCCAAGGGTCATAATATAATTAACATTAAGGATGAATACACATCAGATACATGTAGGGGGCAGAGAGCTTGGTGGAAAAGGGTGGACAATGCGGATCTGGAGGATTCAGCGTAGGTATTTAGTCCACTGTAGTTAGTTTTCCCTTCACATCTGTCTAGCCATTTTCAGTCACTTTTGTTCCTTTCTCAAATTTCAATCCTACCTTTTATTTCTTTAGGCATCTCATGCATAGTTGTTTATATTAAATCTATTAGGTCTGATATCTTAAGCCTTGCGGTTCTACTGCTTTTGATGTTTCTGCTAACTTTTGTCATGATGGCTTTTTTTCCCTTATGTTTATATTCTTTTTTTAAAAACTTACTTATATTCATTTTTAACATGAGCACATTTTGGCTAAAATCTGTGGGGTTATTTAAATTTTTTAATTTCATTATTTATTTTTGGCTGTGCTGAGTCTTCTCTGCTGTGTGCTAGCTTTCTCTAGTTGCAGTGAGCAGGGGCTAATCTAGTTGTGGGGTGCAGGCTTCTGTTGCAGTGGCTTCTCTTGCTATGGAGCATGGGCTGTGGAACACAGGCTCAGGAGTTGGGGGCATGAGCTTAGTTGCCCGGACAGCGTGTGGGATCTTCCTGAATTAAGGATCGAACCTGTGTCCCCCCTGCATTGGCAGGTGGACTCTTAACCTCTGGACCACCAGGGAAGTCTCAGTGTGATTCTTACGGGGCCTGAGTGGAGGATCTTTTCTCCAAAGAGGAATTGCATTTATTTCTGCTACATACCATGGACCTCCATAGCCTTCTCTGTATGAGCATGTCATTTAAACCTTAGAGTCTTATGAAAGAATAATTATAAACACAAATACAGTTTTTCTCTTTGTTGATGTGTGGAAGTTTTCTAGCCTATGTTTTACAAAAGTACTTCATTTTTGAGAATTGCAGTTCTGTGTGGGGCTCAGAGTCCTCCTCCACCCAGGACGTAGGTCCCAATACTTAACACCTATTTCCTAAACCCGGACCTTGGATTTTCCAAGGTTTAGTTCCCTGGTGTTAATGTTCGTCATACTGTTTATTTTAATTTGCCATTGAGGGATTTTCTTTGATGTCTTGTGGATTCAGCATTGTAAATATCATTGCAGTTTATCTGACATCTAAGACTTTGATGTAGAAAGAGATTTCTAGTTCTCTCTCTCTTTTTTTAAAGCTTCTTGTCTTGCCCTGTCATCCTTCCCGAAGTCATTTCCTTGGCTCTCCTTCAGACTTGAGGTACTTCAGAGTTATGTCCAATTCTCTCTTCCTGCATCATCTTACATGTATAAATCAATTATTTCTTTCATTCACAAGCTTTGAAATCTCTCTGTAGATAGGGATTTTGTTGATGTTTTTTCACCAGTATCTTCCTAGTGTTTAGCACAAGTGTCTGGTTTGTATTTGTGAATGAATGAGTGAATGGAAGAACCATTAATATGGTCTCCATAGAGAATGATTAGATTGTTGTTCTGTCCGTGAGAGGGGTTGGAACAGTTGTGGTACTATGATGGATAAATGCCTTCATTTTACTTAACTTTCTTGAAGTTTACACTTCTCTTGAGGAAATATTTACCTTTGGGTTTGTCTCTACCTTCATGCTGCAGGCAATGAACTCAACTCCATATTGAGCATTTTTACCTCTCTCTTAAATATATGTTTGTCCATAATAAACATGGACATGTAGAATTCTTAACAGCTTTAGTCAGTAGTAGGATTTTTCTGTCTGCTGAGGGCAATGTAATCTATTTGGTATATTGTAACAAGTTAATTGTAACTCAGTTGGCCTTTTTTCCTATTAGTATGAAGACCTTCTAGTTTGCATGTGACCCCAGGTAGATAGCCCTAGTGGCAAAGAATCCACTTGCCAAGGCAGGAGACACAAGAGATGTGGGTTTGACCCCTGGGTTGGAAGACCCCTTGGAGTAGGGAATGGCAAACCACTCCAGGATCCTTGCTTGGAAATTCTATGGACAGAGAAGCCTGGCAGGCTACAGTTCATGGGGTCACAAAGAGTCAGACATGACTGAGTGCACATTTTAATTTTTTAAAACTTAATATATTTGATGGTTGGGCTTGAAGACAGCTTCACGTAAAGCAGATAAACTAAGATTAAGTTCTGCTAATATTCAGAGAAGACAATGCCTGAATATACAGAAAAGGACTTTAAATGCAGAGAGGTAGCAGGCTAGGGTGAAATCTGGCTTGATCAGTGTTGCAGTTTCTGTGATAACAACACAGGACTGGGTTGTATCTATGAGATAAATCCTACAAAGAAAAGGATGGAGAACAAGCTCTTGTTTGGCAGAGACAAACCAAACACTTACCCTCAACGTGAAGAACTTCTGTTTTTTCCAAACAAGTGCTGACTAACCTTGAAAGTGAGTAACTATTAGAAGCAGTAACACAGGATCTGATTTGTATATTTTACAACGAGCCTTGAGAACAACGGTGGAGATGTTGACTTCGGGAGTCACAGGTCCTGGAGAAAGGTACCAATAAGTCTATGGACAAAGAGATGCTGCTATAGTTTCCAGGAGCTGCAAAAGTAAAGCTGTTTCAACAACAGCGACAAGATTCCAGGAGCTGTAAAGATGAAAATCATCATTGTGCTTTACCTTGGCTATGTTGAAGAGCTTGCTGGGTTATCCATTTTCTCTATATGTCAGAATCTGATAAGGTGAGTTTGTAAAGACCATAATGGAGACAACTCTTGTCAAAGTGAATAGAAACACGGCCTTAGCTTGCTGAAAGTTTCTCTAGAGAAGCAGCATTTGAAAATAATAGTATTAAGTATGAAGACACTGTAACCAAAATATCAGAAAGCTTGAGCCTATTCAGGAGAACAGATACTGTGAAATTTTAAGGGATGAGAGTGGGAAAGTTTTCTATTCATTTTGTTTGTGTTTGAGCTTAAGAAAACAGTTTAGCATTGGAGAATGGAAATAGGGTAGGGCTCAGTGTGGACTAGGACAGAGGGTTTTGGGAACAGCTGGCAAAATCTCCAGGAGCAAACCTGAAGGACATTAACCTCTCAGGTAAAATGACTGAACTCACATTATTCATTTTTTGGTGGCATTGTCCTGATGTATATGTGAGTGTGTGCTAAGTCGCTTCAGTCACATCTGACTCTTTGCGACCCTGTGGACTGTAGCCCACCAGGCTCCTTGGTCCAAGAGATTCTCCAGGCAAGAATATTGGCATGGGTTGCCATGCCCTCCACCAGGGGATTGAACCTACATTTCTTATGTCTCTTGCACTGGCAGGCAGGTCCTTACCTCTAGCACCACTGGGGAAGCCCTTCCTGATGTATAAAGATATTCAAAATGAAGAACTCATTTAATGAAATTCAAGAGTATATAAGCCTCATTCCTGTGTGCAGCCAAATACATTTAATCAACTAAAGTTTGGGGAAAGGATTTACATCCCAAAATTTTGGCTGTGAGACCTGGAAAAAGAAAAAAGAAAGTGCGGCAATTATTTCTCATACATATGTATATTTCACAGATGAATTTGTTAACTTTCATTCCAGCTACTTGCATTGAAATGATATTTGAGCCTGTTCATGGAAAATAGGCCACGTAATCAAATAAAAAAGGAAGCTTAGTGTCTAGAGCAGGGTACGTAAACAAAGAAACATGTGAAAAGAGGCTGTTATTTTCCACATCTGTAAAAACAAGAGCTTGAACAAAGGGTCACTGAGCTCCCTTCCAGTTTGAGCATTATATAGCTCTGAGAGTCTCCAGTTTGCATTTTATTTCCTGTTTCTCTTTTGCTGTGCCCTACACCACAGGTACACAAAGTTCCTTAATCTTTCCCAAACGTAACCCCTGCGTATTCATCCTTACAGAGTGTTCTTCCTTCCCAATTCTGTCTCTCGAAATTCTCCTCATACTTCAAGGTTGCAACCCAGCTCATCTGTCATTGTTCCGCAAAGCTGTCCCCTGGTTTTCCAGCGACAGTGACCTCTGAAAAGCCTGTGCCCCAAAGGACCTGTGGTTCTGCTGTCATGCTTTTCTCATGCTTCTTTGTTTTTTGGTTATTTGTTTGTATTCCCATTGACTAGACAATACACTTTTTGAGGTCAGAGATTCCATTGTTAGATTCTTAATAATATAATATAGCATTGTAGACTTGAAAAAATATTCATACCCTAAAAGTTGAGAGTTATGTTTTATTCAGTGGAAATTTTTAGCACTTCAAGCCTAGGAAATAGCATCTTAAGTATCTGAGAGAACTGCTCTGAGGAGGTGAGGGGAGGAACCAAATTATATGGAAGTTTTGCAACCAAGGGCAGGAAGACGGAACATCAAAAGATTATTGTAAATTAAATCCAGACATCTCGAGGAATTTAGGGTTTTCCTATGTATGCGAAAGTTCACTGAAATCATTTCTTTGATATGCACCTCACCTACATGGGGCCAGTATCCTGTATTTTCATATCCTAAGTCTCCCCAGGGCTCCCCATAGGGAGTGGCTGCAGTGTGATGGCTGCTAGGTAGCAGGATATTCTTTCCTTCCTGAGTTTCCTCAGGGCTCACCAGCTCACGTTCCATGGTGGCCACAATTGCTGATGGCTGTGAAAATCCTTTGTTTACTGATATGGCAGGAAATATTTCAGTTCTCAGAATCATGTTTTGTACATAATAGGCCTTTTCTCTTTATACAGTGAATTGAAAAGTTGAATAAAGAAAGTGATTTGCTGGTAGATTGAAACCAACTAGATAAAATTATGGCAAAATCGTAAATTTATGTAATTAGTCTAGACTCTAAAATAAGTAAATGGGATTTATTTTGGCCTTTCCAGATGATGAGAAGTTGGATTATCATTACTCACATTAAAGTAATTCTAATAAACATATCACCTCTTGAAAAAGTACTAAGGCTTCTAGAAGTCAAAAGAAAGAAAATAAGATATCACTTTCACAAAATGCAAATAACTTGCTCTTTAAAATATGTCAAAAGGAAAATGGTTCCTGAAAAATCTGACATGAACTTTAGCCCATCAAAAGAGATGAGCACACAAATCTAAGGTTATAGCTCTATTACACAAAATTGCCTTTTTTCCACCCTCTGGTATATTTCCCAGCTTTAAATTCTTTGAAATGAAACAGGAATGGCTTAAGAAAGTCCTCAACACTATGTCAAGAAATGTATCTACAAACCCAAACAGACAGATTTCCATCTTGAGCTATTTCTAATTTATATCATTAAAATTAAGCTTTATATATATTTTTAGTTCTAAATTTTTTCTTTAACAAAGAAAAGATTCTATTTTTTTAAAAAAGAATTGTTTCCATTATCAACTGAAAAAAATTACACAATGTGAGAGTTATGAGTTATGTATTATTTGAGGCTGAATGAGGACTATAGCCCAGGAGACATGAGCCTCTCAGATGGAACTGCTCCATGGAGGTAGTGGGGAGGTCAGTATATATGTGATTTTGGTGAAGAGGGGTATGTGCAGTTAGACACGTTTTGGCAGAAGCTTGCTGCTGGTCACAAGAAGGTTGCTACTAGTTATGAAGAGCAGATTCACCGTTAATGATTTTAGTTCTTTTCTAGAAAGAGAAGATGCAGGAAATTTGGCTTATAAAACCTTGTCCTGGAAATAACTACCTGAGGGTCTGTTCTGCCAGTTTTCCCAGTGCATAGAGTACCTCTTTCCTGACCTCCACCCTGAACTCCTTTCTGGTTGTGTTGAAGGTCAGCAACTGCAATGGCTTCATTCTTATAGAACCAAACGGTGAGTGACGCTTTTTAGTTGGCAGTACAAAGCAGAATAATGCGGTTATGAAGCTATCTTTTTGAGAGACAGGCATTGAACTTCCATATCTGAAAAGGGAATGGGGAAAATGAATTAGCATGAGATCGCCAAGATAGCTCATAACCAAAGAAATTCACTCTTCTGATATTGTGGAGAATTAAAAGGCGCTTACTCCTTGGAAGAAAAGTTATGACCAACCTAGATAGTATATTCAAAAGCAGAGACATTACTTTGCCGACTAAGGTCCGTCTAGTCAAGGCTATGGTTTTTCTTGTGGTCATGTATGGATGTGAGAGTTGGACTGTGAAGAAGGCTGAGCACAGAAGAATTGATGCTTTTGAACTGTGGTGTTGGAGAAGACTCTTGAGAGTCCCTTGGACTGCAAGGAGATCCAACCAGTCCATTCTGAAGGAGATCAACCCTGGGATTTCTTTGGAAGGAATGATGCTAAAACTGAAGCTCCAGTACTTTGGGCACCTTATGCGAAGAGTTGACTCATTGGAAAAGACCCTGATGCTGGGAGGGATTGGGGGCAGGAGGAGAAAGGGACGACCGAGGATGAGATGGCTGAGGACTGCAAGGAGATCCAACCAGTCCATTCTGAAGGAGATCAACCCTGGGATTTCTTTGGAAGAAATGATGCTAAAACTGAAGCTCCAGTACTTTGGCCACCTCATGCGAAGAGTTGACTCACTGGAAAAGACCCTGATGCTGGGAGGGATTGGGGGCAGGAGGAGAAGGGGACGACTGAGGATGAGATGGCTGGATGGCATCATGGACTCGATGGACGTGAGTCTGAGTGAACTCCGGGAGATGGTGATGGACAGGGAGGCCTGGCGTACTGCGATTCATGGGGTCGCAAAGAGTCGGACACGACTGTGCGACTGAACTGAACTGAACTGAACTGTATCACATTGATTGAACTTGCAAATATTGACGAATCCTTGCATCCCTGGAACAAACCCAACTTGATCATGGTGTATGAGCTTTTTAATGTCTCGTTGAATTCTGTTTGCTAAAATTTTCTTGGGGACTTTTGCATCTCTGTTCATCAGTGATGTTGACCTGTAGTTTTCTTTTTTGTGTGTTGTCTTTGTCTGGTTTGGGTATCAGGGTGATGGTGGCCTCATAGAATGAGTTTGGAAGTGTTCTTTCCTTGCAATTTTTTGACAGTTTTAGAAGGATAGACATTAGGTCTTCTCTGAATGTTTGATAGAATTCTCCTGTGAAGGCATCTGGTCCTGGGCTTTTGTTTTTTGGGAGATTTTTGATCACAGCTTCGATTTCAGTTTTTATAATTGAGTTGTTCCTAGTTTCTATTTCTTCCTGGTTCAGTCTTGAAAGATTGAACTTTTCTGAGAATCTGTCCATTTCTTTCAGGTTATCCATTTTATTGCCAAATAGTTGTTCATAATAATGTCTTGTAATCCTTTGTATTTCTGCATTGTCTGTTGTAACCTCTGCTTTTTCATTTCTAATTTTGTTGATTTGAGTCTTCTTTCTTTTTTTCCTTAATGAGTTTGCCTAAAGGTTTGTCAATTTTGTTTATCTTCTCAAAGAACCAGCTTTTAGTTTTTTAGTCTTCACTCTTCTTCATTTCTTTTTCATTTATTTCTGCTCTGATCTTTCTGATTTCTTTCCTTCTTCTAACTTTGGGAGTTTTTTGTTCTTCATTTTCCAGTTGTTTTAGGTGTAAAGTTAGGTTGTCTATTCGATGCTTTTATTGTTTCTTGAGGTAGGACTGTATTGCTATAAACTGCCTTCTTAGAACAGCTTTTGCTGCATCCCATAGTTTTGAGTTGTGTTTTCATTGTCATTTGCTTCTAGAAAATTTTTTTTATATCCCTTTTTATTTCTTCAGTAACTTGTTGGTTATTTAGAAATGTATTGTTCAATCTCCATGTGTTTGTGTTTCTTACAGGTTTTTTTTTTTCTTGTAATTGATATCTAGTTTCATAGCATTGTGATCAGAAAATATTCTTGATACAATTTCAATTTTCTTAAACTCACTGAGGTTTGTTTCGTGACCCAAGATGTGGTCTAACATGGAGAATATTCCATGTGCCCTTGAGAAGAAGGTGTATTCTTCTGCATTTCGATGGAATGTCCCTAAGATATCAATGAGATCCATCTTATCTAATGTATCATTCAAGACTTGTGTTTCCTTATTCATTTTCTGGGTTGATGATCTGTCCATTGGTGTGAGTGGGGTGTTAAAGTCTCCTACTATTATTACGTTACTGTCAATTTCTCCTTTCATGTCTGTTAGTGTTTGTCTTATGTATTAAGGTGCTTCTATGTTGGGTGCATAGATATTTACAATTGTTATATCTTCCTCTTGGATTGTTCCCTTGATCATCATGTAGTGTCCTTATCTCTTATAATATTCTTTTTTTTAAGGTTTATTTTGTCTGATATGAGGAAAGCCACTCCAGCTTTCTTTTGCTTTCCATTTACATGGAATATATTTTTTCTATCCTCTCACTTTCAGTCTATATGTGTCTTTAGGTCAGAAGTGGGTTTCTTATAGACAGCTTATATATGGGTCTTGTTTTGGTATCCATTCAGCCAGCCTGTGTCTTTTGGTTGGAGCATTTAATCTGTTTACATTTAAATAATTTTTGATATATATGTTCCTATTTCCATTTTCTTAATTGTTTGGGGTTTGACTTTGTAGATCTTTTACTTCTCTTGTATTTCTTGACTATATAGGTTCCTTTAACATTTGTTGTAAAGCTGGTTTAGTGGTACTGAATTCTCTTAACTTTTGCTTGTCTGAAAACTTTTTATTTCTCCATCAATTTTGAATGAGATCCTTGCCAGTTAAAGTAATCTTGGTTGTAGATTTTTCCCTTTCAGTACCTTATATATAGCCTGTCATTCCCTTCTGGCCTGCAGAGTTTCTGCTGAAAGATCAGCTCATAAACGTTTGGGGCTTCCCTTGTATGTTACTTGTTGCTTTTCCCTTACTGCTTTTAATATTCTTTCTTTGTATTTAATTTTTGTTAGTTTGATTAGTGTGTGTCTTGGTGTGTTTCTCCTTGGCTTACCCTGTATGGGACTCTTTGAACCTCTTGTACATGATTGCCTATTTCCTTTCCATGTTGGGGAAATTTTCAACTAAAAATTTTCTCATATACTTTCTTTTTCTCTTCTTCTTCTGTGATCTCTATAATTCAAATGCTGGTGCATTTGATATTGTCCCAGAGGTCTCTGAGACTATCTTCAGTTGTTTTCATTCTTTTTAATTTATTCTGCTTTTCAGAAGTTATTTCCACCATTTTATCTCCCAGCTCACTGATTCGTTCTTCTGCTTCAGATATTCTGCTATTGATTCCTTCTAGAGTGGTTTTTAATTTCAGTAATTGTGTTATTTGTCTCTGTATGCTTATTCTTTAATTCTTCTAGATCTTCGTTAATTGATTTTTGCATTTTCTCCTTTCTGTTTTCATAGTTTTTGACCATCTTTACTATCATTATTCTGAATTATTTTTTTCAGGTAGTTTGCCTATTTCCTCTTCATTTATTTGGGCTTCTGTGTTTCTAGTTTGTTCCTTCATTTGTGCAGTATTTCTCTACCTTTTCATTCTTTTTTAAACTTATTGTGGTTGAGGTCTCCTTTTCCCAGGAGGAAAGAACAAAAGGCAGAAAGAATTCTTTCCTTGAAGAAGGTTGAATTCTTTCTGCCTTTTGTTTTCTGCCCTCCTGAGGTTGGTGCAATGGTTTGTGTGAGCTTCATATAGGGTGAGATTTATGCTAAGTTTTTTGTTTGTTTGTTTGTTTTTCCTTTGATGGGCAAGGCTGAGTGAGGTGGTAATTCTGTCTGCTAATGATCGGCTTTGTATTTTTATTTTGTTGTTTGGATGAGGTGGCCTGCACAGAGTGCTACTGGTAGTTGGGTGATGCCAGGTTTTGTATTCAAGTGGCTTTCTTTGTGGGAGTTCTCACTTTGATATTCCCTAGAGTTAGTTCTCTGGTAGTCTAGGGTCTTGGAGTCAGCACTCCCACTCCAAAGGCTCAGGGCTTGATCTAGATTTGTGTCTTCTGTATGCTCCCTCTAGAATAAAGTCTGTACTCCAGGCATCCTGGTAGTTGACAGTTGCAATTGGGAATATCATCATTCTTATTGTGACACAGTTCAGTAGCCTGTCTCAGGTATTACCAGAGATTCTGCATTCAATCTGCTATCAAAAGCTGTTAATAGAGTTCTAATTTTTTTTTATCATTTTGTTGACTGAAAATTGCATTTACTTCTCACCTAGGCTGAGCTGAGATATCAGAGATCCACCTGTTGCCAGAGCACAAGATCTGGCCTTGATTTTCTGAGAATCTCTTCTACAAGGCCATGTCAATGCTGCCATTGATCTCTCATCCCCACCTAGCATTGCTCCACCAAAGTACTTGGCTCCTACCACATCCCTCAGAAGTGTGACTTCCTGGGTGATGTGAAAGTCTCAGCCAAAATTTGTTTTTTAAATTAATATGAAATTTAAAATAAACTGGAAAAGCTATGAACAAATTACAAATATTATATTAATGATTGTAGACATTCTGTCTGAAATAATACAGTACCTTATACAATTGTAACAATTAAAACTGAATGGGGGGGCACCTAAGATGGTGGAGGAATAGGACGGAGAGACCACTTTCTCCCGCACAATTCATCAAAAGAACATCCCAACACTGAGTAAATTCTATAGGGAAGCTTCTGAATGTGAGCAGAGGATAAAAGTCATCCAGAAAAGCAGAACATTGTCTTCAAAAACAGGTAGGAAAAACACAGAAGACGAGAAGAGAGACAAAGGAGGTGGGGAAGGAGCTCTGTCCCGGGAAGGAAGTCCTGTCCTGGGAAAAAAGTTTTAAAGGGAGAGAAGTTTCCAAACGCCGGGAAGCACTCTCACTGCCGAATCTGTGGCGAGTCTTGGAGGCACATGGCAGGGAGGAAAAATGAATGGTGATTGAGACCAGCAGGTTGTGAGCCTGGCGGTAATTCCCCCGGAGAGGCAGAGCAGACGCCTGCATCCGCCACTAGCAAGTGGGGGCTGGGCAAGGAGGCGCGGGAGACGCGGGCGGCGGTGCTTCTTAAGAATTGGCTGGAACGCCCACGCGTAACCAGAGCGAACTAACTCAGGCTAGCACACCAGACTGTGGGACAGTCACCACGTGAAAAGCTCGAACATAGGACCCCACCAGGACCGCGCACAGAACAAAGGATGGAATAGAAATAGCCGGCTGCCCACCAGCCCCCGCCGGCGACAGGCAGCCAGAGCCATAAGGGCTGGAACGTGGCAATCGCAGCCCCGGAGGGACTTTGCTGATCAAACTGCAAGCAGGCTTCTTTGCTAACTGAGACTTCCTGGGGTGCTGGACAGATAACATTTACCTGACAAGGAGTCCCGGGTTACACCCAGAAAACTGAGCAGCAGGAGAGGGCAATAAGCCGTGCAACTGCGCTCACTGAACACCTGAGCTGCTTGGTCCTGGGAAGGGCACAAAGCGCAGGCCCAATCGAGTCTCCGACTACCTGGGCGCCGAGCCTGAGAGGCTGAGACCAGGGAGGTGCATGCAGCCTAGGGCCGGCCTCAGAGGGTCCCTGGCCGAGAAACGTAGAGCCTGAGTG
>SJXQ01002523.1:0-10667 GCA_006408695.1 Aepyceros melampus
AACCTCATTCCATAGTTCATCAGGCACTCTATCTATCAGATCTAGACCCTTAAATCTATTTCTCACTTCCACTGTATAATCATAAGGGATTTGATTTAGGTCATACCTGAATGGTCTAGTGGTGTTGCCCACTTTCTTCAATTTAAGTCTGAATTTGGCAATAAGGAGTTCATGATCTGAGCCACAGTCAGCTCCCGGTCTTGTCTTTGTTGACTGTATAGAGCTTCTCCATCTTTGGCTGCAAAGAATATAATCAATCTGATTTTGGTGTTGACCATCTGGTGATGTCCATGTGTAGAATCTTCTCTTGTGTTGTTGGAAGAGGGTGTTTGCTATGACCAATGCATTTTTTCTTGGCAAAACCAACCCCACAGGTACACCCAAATCCCCACCAATTTTTCTTGGGTCAGCTCAGGACTCAGAATGTTACAAAAGAAAAATAACAATCACATCATTATCATCTGATGTTTACACTAGTTATTTGATGTAACCCTTCTCTGTTCTGATACACTATTATTTCTCCAACGAGTACATGAGAAAACTCAGGCAGAAAGAAGTCCTAGATTTGTCCTAGTAAGCAATGGAACCAGTGTTGTGACAGAGATTGTCCCGTTGCAGAGCCCATTCCCCATCTGCTCCCTCTCCTCCCCATGCTTCCTCTACCTGTCTACCTCCAGTCAATAGAGACCTGTACCTCCTCACACGCTATTCTCAGAAGGGCCTAAGGGACCATGACTTAGAAGTCTGTGAGCCCCTTCTGAGAATCCCCCATGAACAGGGGGATTATCTCAAAGTAACTCAAAGTTACTCAAAGCTATTTCAAAGTAACTTGTAGAAGTACCCGAGGATAAAATGATGTTTCTTACCTTCTTTATTTCTCCATTGCTTAAAGGTTTCTCATTCATTCCTGGCCCCTGTCCTTTGGTGGCAAAGACAAATGATAGGTTTAGTTTTTCCATTTGCTAATTATAAATCCACCTTCTCCTGCTGCTGTTGCTAAGTCCCTTCAGTCGTATTGGACTCTGTGTGACCCCATAGATGGCAGTCCATCAGGCTCGCTCGTCCCTGGGATTCTCCAGGAAAGAACACTGGAGTGGGTTGCCATTTCCTTCTCCAATTCATGAAAGTGAAAAGTGAAAGTGAAGTTGCTCAGTCATGTCCAACTCTTTGCGACCCCATGGACTACACCCCACCAGGCTCCTCTGTCCATGGTATTTTCCAGGTAAGAGCACTGGAATGGGTGCCATTGCCCTCTCCTAAATCCACCTTATTTTCCCTTAAAATCTATGCCAACAATTTCTACAAGGTATGTACCAGCTATCTTAAACCCCCTTGATCATGATCTTTGTGTTATTTTATTTCTAAGCAGCTGGGGACCCTAAACATTAATTGCCATTAAGGTAGCAATGGCAAGCTAGTAGGTGACAGAAGACACCTCTTTGAGCAGAAGTTAACTCTTGCAACTTGTAACTAAGGGGTCTCCAAGCTGAAATAAAACAAAGCAAAGCTTGAGTCTGGAGATTATAGGGGTTGGAGTATGGTCTACAAAGGGGCCCAATCTACCCCGCAAGGCTAGTTCTTCAAAAGACGGAAGGTCTATGTCAATAGGTGATAGAAAGTCATGTAGGGACCAAGCAAGACTATTTACATGATTAAACCAGGCCACAGAGGACTGGAGAGACGCAGGAGCACCATATTGAGGTTTAAAAATCCCCAAACAAAAACCAGAGTAGGCAGTCACAGTTATCAGAGTACAGAGCTCAGCTGTGGAGAATGTACTTCCTTCACCTATTTGTAACCAAATTTTTTGAGGCTGGAGATGTTAAAGCCAAACTGTGCTTGCCTCTGAGGTATCTACAGTGTAACAGGGAAGGCCTGAAGTAAACACATAAAAAAAAAAAAAAAAAAAAACTACAATAAGTAACATAATAATAAAAAGTGATGAGGACATAAAAGGAGAAGCATCCTAATTCCCAGGAAGAAGCAATAATATGCTAGAAATCTCTTAGATAAGAGAGAACATGGCTTGCTTAGGAAAATGCAAATGGTAGTCATGAGAAGTGCCATTAGAGAGATGAATTGGGGGCTATTGAAAGGCAGAGACATTACTTTGCCAACTAAGGTCCGTCTAGTCAAGGCTATGGTTTTTCCTGTGGTCACGCACGGATGTGAGAGTTAGACTGTGAAGAAGGCTGAGCGCCGAAGAATTGATGTTTTTGAACTGTGCGGTTGGAGAAGACTCTTGAGAGTCCCTTGGATTGCAAGGAGATCCAACCAGTCCATTCTGAAGGAGATCAGCCCTGAGACTTTTTTGGAAGGAATGGTGCTAAAACTGAAGCTCCAGTACTTTGTCCACCTCATGCGAAGAGTTGACTCATTGGAAAAGACTCTGATGCTGGGAGGGATTGGGGGCAGGAGGAGAAGGGGACGACCGAGGATGAGATTGCTGGATGGCATTAGTGACTCGATAGATGTGAGTCTGAGTGAACTCTGGGAGTTGGTGATGGACAGGGAGGCCTGGCATGCTGCGATTCTTGGGGTCACAAGGAGTCAGACATGACTGAGCAACTGAACTGAAGAATATGTAAGTAATAATCATTAGTAACTGCTTGAAAGCAGGGGTTGGAGAGAATTGTGATTATGGCCAACTTTCAGCTTGAAAACTTTCAAATAGTTCCATTCTCTAAACCAGACAGCATAGAAGTTGAGGTCAGTTTTGGACAGGTTACGTTTGGGCTTCTGTGAGATAATTCAAGTAGAGATCCTGCCATAAATTTAGCAGAAATATCTGAACTAGTAGTAAATATTTGGGGGAATCATTAGCATTGGTTTGGACCACCGGAAGAGAGAAACATCATCACCCAGGAAAGACATTGGCGAGAAGAATATTGTAGTTGGCTCTTTGGGGAATACCCACAACTAAGGAGATGGGAAAAGAAAACTGAAAAGGAAGGACCAGAATAAAAGAAGGAAGAGTTCAGTGTCACAAGAATCAAAGGGGAGAATTCTCAAAAAAAAAATAACATGGCCAAAATACTACCAACAAGATGCTGGCTAAAGTGTTTCTGTTGGTTTTGACAAGTAGATCACTGACACTTTTACATTTCCTCTGGACGTTTCCTCATTGCCTTTGAGCTGTGTGACTTTAAGGAAGTAGTTTAATATTAATCCTACTTCACAGAGTTTTTGTGAAAATTAAATGAAATCTCTGCCCAACTAGGACAGGCTTGTCTCTTTCTAGAATTTACTTCCTTTAGGCATATCTGCATCCACAGTGTTCCAATGTTTTTAAAAATACATGACTTTGAAGAAAAGATAATCTTTTCAATAAATGATGCTAGAGCAACTGGACATCCACATATAAAATTTAAATTAAAAAAAAAAGAATTTAGACACAAACCTTGCACCCTTCACAAAAATTAACTCAAAATGGATCAAGACATAAATGTAAAATGAAAAACTATAAAACTCCTAGAAGATAGTATAGGAAAAAATTTAGGCAACTTTGGCTATGTTGATGACTTTTTAGATAAAATACCCAGAAGGCACAACCCATGAAATAATTGATAAGCTAGACTTCATTAAAATTAAAAACATCTACTCTGAAAAAGATACTGTCAAGAGAGTGAGAAGAAAGCCACAGCCTGGGAGAAAGCATTTATAAAAGACATATCTAATAGTATCTCTTTGCAGAAGACATATCTAATAAATTTCTTTGCACGTCCAAAATATACAAAGAACTCTTAACACTGAACAACCAGATTTTTTAAATGTGCAAAAGCTTCAATAGACACCTCACCAAAGAAGATACACGTGGAAGATAAGCACAGAAAAAATTCTCAGCATCATTTGTCATAGGAAAATACGAATTAAAACAACAGTGAGATACCACTACAGACCTATTATAACAGCCAAAATCCAAAGCACCAATCACACCAAATGCTCATGAGGATTTGAAGCAACTGGAACTCTCAGTAATTGCTGGTGGGAATTCAAAATGGTATGGCTACTTTGGAAGACAGTATGGTTTCTTACAAAACTCAGTTCAAAATTGATGCTTTGAACTGTGGTGTTGGAGAAGACTCTTGTGAGTCCCTTGGACTGCAAGGAGATCAAACCAGTCAATCCTAAAGGAAATCAGTCCTGAAAATTCACTGGAAAGACTGATGCTGAAGCTGAAGATCCAATACTTTGGCCACATGATGCAAAGATCTGACTCATTTGAAAATACCCTGATGCTGGGAAAGATTGAGGGCAGGAGGAGAAGAGGACGATGGAGGATGAGATGGCAGGATGGCATATCAACTCAATGGACATGAGTTTGAACAAACTCCAGGAGATGGTGAAGGACAGGGAATCTTGGTGTGCTGCAGTCCATGGGGTCACAAAGAGTCAATCACAACTGAGTGACTGAACAATAACAACATGGAGTCAATAAAAAGATTAGCAGTTGCCAGGAGGTGAGAGTGTGGGGATGAGGATGAATAGGCAGAGCACAGAGTAATTTTAGGGCAGTGAAATTTTTCCATATGGTACTACAGTGGTGAATGCATGTCATTTAATATTTGTTAAAATCCACAGAATATTCACACCAAGAGTGAATGTAAATGACAGACTTTGGTTGATTATGATGTCTAGATGTAGTTAATCCAGTATAGCAAACGCACCACTGTAGTGTTAGATGTTGAAAATGAGGGAGGTGACAGGGAAGAGGACCAGAGGATGTATGGGAATTCTCTGTACTTTCTGCTCAATTTTGGTGTGAACTTAAAAATTATCTCTTTAAATGATTTTTTAAAAATCATCTGTTAAATACATAAATAACTTTAAATTTTTAATTATTTTAATGTATTCTATATAAAAATTTTAAATTTAATTTTTCATTTTCCCCCAAGAAATAATGATTTGCCAAAGTCCCCTATATCTCAACTAAAAGTAGAAACATAGACAGCATACATCACATTTGATAATATTGCTCCAGCTGATTTACTATATGATCTAGCATGTCTTTCCCTTAAATTTGGAAAAGTATTCAACATTTAACATGAAGTGTTATCTTGATAAATCTGATAAAATTGGAAACAAGTCAATGAATTTCACTCTCTTTATTTCCAGTTTATGCTGGACTTGAGGTCCTAGCCAGTATATATCTATATCTATGTATATAAATCAAGAAAAATATGTAGAAGATATAAAACTATTTTTGCATATGATATGATTACATATTTAGAGAATCAAAGGGAATCTACTTTCTAGTAAAAATGACCAACCTGATCTATAGATATCACATAATCCCAGTCAAAATTTCAGCAAACTATACGTATACACATTTGGAAGATGATTTTAAAATTTAAATGAAAATCCAAAGGACTTAGAATGGCCAAAATAATCCTGAAGATGAAGAAATTTGGAGTATTTACACTGTCAGGTTTTAAGACTTCTTCTAAACCTATGCAATTAAACAGTGTGGTGTTTGGATACAGATAAATCTATGTAACAGAATGCAAAGTCCAAAAATACACCAGCATGTATTTCACTTTCTTATTTTCAACAAAGGCCTCAGTGCATTTCAAAGATGAAAGAAAATTCTTTTCAATAAATGATGCTGAAGTGACTGCCTATCTCTATGCGGAAAAAATGAACTTTGACCACTAACTCACACTATACATATAAAGTAACTTGGGATGGGTCACAGACATAAATGAGAAAGTATGGATGTGAACATTCAGAAAACGAAGATCATGGCATCTGGCCCCATCACTTCATGGGAAATAGATGGGGAAACAGTAGAAACAGTGTCAGACTTTGTTTTTTTGGGCTCCAAAATCACTGCAGATGGTGACTGCAGCCATGAAATTAAAAGGCGCTTACTCCTTGGAAGAAAAGTTATGACCAACCTAGATAGTATATTCAAAAGCAGAGACATTACTTTGCCGACTAAGGTCCGTCTAGTCAAGGCTATGGTTTTTCCTGTGGTCATGTATGGATGTGAGAGTTGGACTGTGAAGAAGGCTGAGCGCAGAAGAATTGATGCTTTTGAACTGTGGTGTTGGAGAAGACTCTTGAGAGTCCCTTGGACTGCAAGGAGATCCAACCAGTCCATTCTGAGGGAGATCAACCCTGGGATTTCTTTGGAAGGAATGATGCTAAAACTGAAGCTCCAGTACTTTGGGCACCTTATGCAAAGAGTTGACTCATTGGAAAAGACCCTGATGCTGGGAGGGATTGGGGGCAGGAGGAGAAAGGGACGACCGAGGATGAGATGGCTGGATGGCATCACAGACTCAATGGACGTGAGTCTGAGTGAACTCCGGGAGTTGGTGATGGACAGGGAGGCCTGGCGTGCTGCGATTCATGGGGTCGCAAAGAGTCGGACACGACTGCGCGACTGAACTGAACTGTGCTATAGAGTAGGACCTTGTTGTTTATCCATCTTTTGCATCTACTAACCCTAAACTCCCAATCCCTCCTTCCCCCTTGGGAACACAAGTCTATTCTCTATGTTTGTGAGTCTGTGAAATTACTTTTTGTTGCTTACTTATCCTACATGCTTCTCCCAAAATGATAATGTGTGAAAGAATTTCTATTAGGCAGACATTAATTCATATCCTGCACAATTAAGTTAATGTAGATAAATTACTCAAACTTTCTTAGACAGTAACCTGGTCAGAACAAAGTAGGAAAATAACACCTGTTGTTGAAAGGATTAAATTAAGTGTGGGATGCAAAACCCCTATGCAAAGCCCCGCACAGAGTGAACCGGAACATATTAACTGTTGGGTTATATTATCCACTTTTTGTATCTGCAATGGCCTAGAACAGGCAGAGGGCATAGCTGTGCTCCATACAGATGATGTGGGCTCAAGGCTCTCGTGGCCTGAGAATTTCCAAGGCTGAACGTACTCACTTTCATCCCCTCCATGCCAGGTTGTTGGTGCCTTTCTTGCAAAAGACATAACTCAGGTTTATGACTGGCATTTCAGAGACTTGGGAAGTAAGGATGAAATGGAGACATTTTTACAATTATTGAATGTTGACTATGTGCCAATGCATAGTCAGCATACTAAGAGTTCTACATATATTTTCTCATTTACTTCTGATGCTGGGAGGGATTAGGGGCAGGGGGAGAAGGGGACAACCGAGGATGAGATGGCTGGATGGCATCACGGAATCAATGGATGTGAGTCTGAGTGAACTCCAGGAGATGGTGATGGACAGGGAGGCCTGGCATGTTGCGATTCATGGGGTTGCAAAGAGTCGGACATGACTGAGCAACTGAACTGAACTGAACTGAATGACCTACTTATGAAGTAGGTGTGAAAGGGAAAGTCACTCAGTTGTGTCGGACTCTTTGTGATCCATGGAATTCTCCAGGCCAGAATACTGGAGTGGGTAGCCTTTCCTTTCTCCAAGGGATCTTCCCAACCCAGGGATTGAACACAGGTATCCCACGTTGCAGGTGGATTCTTTACCAGCTGAGCCACAAGGGAAATGCTCCTTAATCAACCACCCCAAAATGTAGTGGCTGAATGCAACCACTGATTACTTTTCATAAGTCAGTTGGGCAGCTCTGATGTGGGTCAGAATTGGTTGGTCTTGGCTGGGCTTGCTCATGTTGTCTGCGTTTAGCTTGTGGGTCAGTTGGTGCTGACTAGTCTAGGATGACCTTGGCTGGATGGATAGCTCAGCTTCACTCTGTGTGGTCTCTCACCCTCCAGCAGGTCACCTCTTGGTTGACCTGAAAGAGGAAGAAAAAACTGCATGGCTGCTGTCTTACTGGCCAAAGCAAATCATGTGGAGAATATATCCAAAGGGAATGAATTCAGGGGGGTATAAACAAACAGGGGCCATTAGTGCACTTGATTTTTTACAACAGGCATAAATTATCCCCCCTATTCATAGAGGAGGAAATAGAGGTTAGCAATGTTGTTAGCAACTGGCCTACCTCCTGGTATCTTTCTCTGCTGTGTTCTTTCTGGTGATCTGCTGCATGGGGGTGAGGCTGCTTCCCCATAAGCTGTATGTTCTCTTCTTTCTCATTATTTGGTCTGATTTGAAAGTCCATGCAAAATTTTGAGAACTAGCCAACTGGTCTTAAAAAACTCAATAGAATGACATCAAAAGACAGCGCAGGTAAGTCAGTAAAGTAAGTTTATTTATTACAAAATGAAGGGGAGGCAGATATATAATTGGATGGAGCATGGAGTTGTTGTTTAGTCGCTAAGTTATGTCAGACTCTTCTGTGACCCCACGGACTGTAGCCCGCTAGGCTCCTCTGAACATGAGATTTCCCAGGCAAGAATACTGGAGCTGTTTGCCATTCCCTTCTCCAGGAGATCTTCTCTACCCAGGGATAGAACTGGTGTCTCCTGCACCGGCAGGTGGATTCTTTACCACTGAGCCAAACTGGGAAGCCCTGGGTGTAGCATAAACAGAAGAAAATGAGACACGTCTATATTCTTCCTCCCTGGTCTTGCTGGCCTCTCTGATTTTGCTTGGGTCAACTTTTCCTTCTTCTCCACGCCATCTATTCTGGATCCCGACACCAAGTCTGGAAAGGGCAAGAACCTGGGGTGGGCCTGAGGCATCGATTAGCCCTTTGACCTTGGACAAGGAAGTTTGCTCCGTTTACCCCTGTTTGAAAGGAGAGTAACAGCACACACGTGGGTTGTGCAGGTTAAAGGACATGTGCAGGTGAAGCACCCTTCCTGGGTTGAGGCTTTCTGCAGCCAATGTGATTCATGGCTACACTCCAAGCACCTCTCACTGGACTGGAAATGGGAAGAGTCCACCTGCGCAATGGCAGTAGCTCTGGGTGAGCTGCCAGGCTGGGTGCAGAGTGACTGAGCAGCAGGAGGGCTGTTAATGGATTTTATGGCTTTGTTGAGTACCCCAAACTACAGTTATTAATTATAGGATGCTGTTTAGACACCGTTGCAGCATACACATTTTGTTAATTGATTTGTATAGGCTCATATCTAGCAACATAAAGTATGTGCCTACCACAAAGCATTGTAATTGCCTTTTACTGCCTTCTTTGGCTTCTCACACAGGAACAGAGACTTTAAAGAGAGGACGGACAACTCTCCTGGATCTTTGGATGGTCTAATGTCTAATTTAGTGTCCAGTGGCAGGGTGACATTACCTGTCTAGGTGCTCAGTAAAAGGGATGAATCAATGAATAAATAACTTGGTTCTCTCTGGATTTCTCTACGTCCTTATTTGAACCCTGACTTGTGTGTGATATTGGCATTGCATACATGTATGCGAATATGGTCAAGGATTTATTGTGAGCCATTAATTAGTGTTTATGGAGTATCTCTTTGAAACCTCTGTGGCCTGGGGTTGGGGAGGGTCGTCAGGAGTGCATGGCCCTTGCACTCTGGGAGGTGACAGTTACGAGGTGTTACCAAGCGTGACGTCAGGTGGCCAGGTCTTAAGATACGGGGTCTGAAACAGAAAGGTGGTAACTTCTTGCCTGGGCACCATACTGCAGCCAAGTTTCTGTCCCACTGTATAGCCTCGGCAGGCCCAGCGCCCCAAGTCTGCCTTCTGTGATCTGGTCCTTCAGCCTCCGGGAGCCTCGGCTGTCCCTGTATCTCCAAGATGGTGCGGACTCCGGCCACTGCCCTTCCGGTCCGCGGTGATGCACCCGGCTCTGCAACTCCGACCAGCGCTCGCAGCACTCGCGCTCTCCACCTCTAGCGTGGGCCGGGCGCCCTCCCCAGACCAGGCGGCAGAGAACGTCCAGAGTCCCGGCCAAGGGCAGGACTGGCAGCAACGCCCCCGCTTCTCCGCGCGGTGTCAGCTTCAAGGGCGTGGCGGGGCCCGGCGCCCTGAGTCCCCGCGGGCGACGCTCAGGCTCCCGGGAACCACTTCTGCGGGAGCCAGTCATCCCTTGAGGCAGTTATTTGCGAGCCGGAGCGAGAAGGGTGCGGGGCCAGAAGGCTCCCCGCAGCCGCCCACCCGGCCCTCTGGGAGCCGAGTCCTGCCTGGAGCAGGAGCGCCCCGAGAGCTCGAGGACGGCGGGGAAAGTTGCGGGCCGGGCCCGCGGAGCCGCGAGCTCCCGGCCGCCGCTTCTGTCCGCGCCTCATGAATATGCAGGAGCCGCCTCCCCCCGTCCGTGACGTCACGGGCCGTCCCGGGGTGAGCGCCGGAGCCGCTCCAGGTCCGAGCCAGTGAGCGCGGCTGCTGGCGGCGAGCTAGCGGCGCGGCGGTGGACCCCGGAGACCGAGCGCGGCGGCTCCCGAAGCGCACCCAGCGGCAGGGCGAGGCGCCTCGCGGCCGGCGCGCACCGGGAGGGGAGAGCGGGCGCGGGCAATAGGCGGCGGCGGCAGCTCTGAGGCGGCGGCGGCGGCGAGGATGCTGACTGGGAGGCTGTGCTGGGTTTCGCTCCTGCTGGCGCTGGGCGTGGGGAGCGGCAGCGGCGGCGGGGACAGCGGGCGGCGCCGCCTCCTCGCGGCTAAAGGTGGGTGCTGGGGAACTTTCTTCGTCTTCGAGGAGGGAAGCAGGGCGGGCTTAGAGTGTAAGCAGCGGGCACCCGGGCTCACGCTGGAATTGCACACCCTTCCTTGCCGCAGCTTCCCGGCGCCCGTGCGCCCAGGTTGCCCGAAGTGAGCGCCCTGCGCCGTGGACTAGATAGATTTCACTTGCGGACGCCGACCCAC
>SJXQ01002523.1:10813-52496 GCA_006408695.1 Aepyceros melampus
CCCACCCCCTGGGTGGGGCCTGGGGACCCTGGGGCAGGCGAGGTCTGGGGAGTCGGGATAAGTTTGGGGGCTGTCTGCCCCGGGTGGGGGCGTAGTGGCTGAGTCGCGGGCTCCGGCCGGGGGACGGCTCGAGCAGGGCGCTGGTGCGGCGCGGAGAGGCAGTCGTCTGCTCCAGCCCAGAGGGAGGAATCAGCGGTGGTGCCTCTAAGGAGAGAGCAGGGCTCGTCTCCCAGCTCGAGGATGGGGTGGAAACTTGGCTCCAGAGACGGCTCCCCTTGGCTGGCCTCAGGCTCCCCCAGGGCGGCTCTGGCTCCCCTGGGAACGCGCGCCCTCGGGGTGGGCCGCCGAGTCCAGGAGAAGTGCGAGATGTGATGTTCCCCACAGCCTCTGCGACTGTGCTTCGGCACCCGAGCGCAGAACCTGGTGACCTCCCTCCCCGCTACTCTGGTTCGCTTGGAGTTTTGACCTCTCAGCTCCTCGCGCCTGGGAGGAAGCAAGATCCGGGCGAACGCCTGGTGCCGTCGAAAGGCTGTAGGTTGGCGAACCGCGGAATTTGCTGCCTTGGAGTGCGGGGAGGAGCGCTGGGGTGGGGGCGACCAGAGGGCGAACTGAAAACCGAAGGTCACATGCTTGCTGGAAGGTGGTGGGAGAGGTAAGGGAGGAGCAGAGCGAGGGGTGGGCGGCGGTGGGCGCCGGAGAGGTGGTTCTGGGCTGGGGCGCCCAGCTTTGTGCTAACTTGTTGATTCTCTGCGCTTTAACTGGGAGAGCGTGCGCTTGGTTTAATGGTTGTGGTCAAATTTGCCCGTTAACCAGCTCCGGGAGGACCGTGGTCATTGACCATTGTCAGAGGAAGGAGGAGTTTGCTCCAGAAGATAAAGAGACGTCCTATTAGAGGCAATCTGATTTGCAAGCTGGCTTTGCACTGTAGCTTCCACTTGACTCAGGAGAGAATGTTTTCTGTGTTTAATTATCCTTGGAGGGTGGGGAGAGTACGAGGCAGACAGTTCGCCTCCTGAGAACCTGGAAATGCCTCTCCCGCAACTTGAGAGTGTTACAATTGAGGATGGCAGAGTTTCTATTCATCCTGTAACCTTTTAGTTTTGTGGTGACATGGTTTTTGGTGACATGATTTTATAAGCAGGCATCCTATTTCTTTTCATTCCATCCCTCCTCCCCCATCCTTGAGAAGTAGTTTCGTTTGGCGGAAGACAGCGGAAAACTGATGATGAAAATTTCTCAAACATGTGGCAAAAGGTAAAGGAATGTGTAAAGAAGTCGCGCATCACTCCGAGAGACTGTTGTTTTTGTGAAAACGGAATTAATGAAATTCCAAAGCTTTTGCTCTCATTCCCCAATATAAAACCTTTGTTAAACATGCGAGTGATATCTATTTAATTTTTTTCGTTACTTTGTAGCAGAGCAAATTGTGTATGTATGAGCAGATGTCTGCAAACAGGGGGGCTCACAGCAAGTGAAGAAAGAAGGGAAAACTTGTTTGAGAAGAAGACCTGGTACGCTAATGCATTGCTGGGTTCCCAGGTTAGAATGGAAAACGGTATAGATAAAAGAGAACGATTGAAAAGAAAAAAAAAAAAATCCAGGCTCTCAATGATTCACACTCATATGAATAATTATGTGCATTTTAACCAACACTTTTCATCTTCCTCACTTAGAACATATTCATTAAGTCCTGAAAACAAGCCATTTGTCTTTCTGGAGTAAAAAGTTGATTGGTCTGCTGAGCGTGAGTTGCTTTCTGAATCCTCGGTCTTCCTTCTTTCTCTTTCCTACCACTGGGGGGCTGCAAAGGGCGTTGGTAGCTGCTTTTTTTTGTTTTTTCTTTTTAAGACAAATGTGTAATACTTGATCAAAACAGAGACATTTACTATGACACTTCAGTTGGGAAGTACAGGGCTGACTTTCCTTATCACATTGTACATGGATTTTACGTTTTCAAATTTCAAATCATCTCTGAAGAATGTTTGAGATGCTGAAGGTTATGCTGTATATGATGCATCCTGCCACTGACTTTGCAGTTTCTAACTTCATGTTGTTATTATTCCCATATTACTAAAGAGGAGAAAAGTCAGGGAGGCACGCAAAGAAGATTGAATGAAAAATGCCCTTCTTTTTCCATACAGTTCCGAATTTATGTGTAGAGGAAGATTGGGAGTGGGGTGTCAGGCTTCCTGGCAGACTTGAATACACCCTCTGGACAACTGTCTGGAAACACATCTTCCTGGCGTGGGCTCCTATATGATGTTGTGTTTGAGGCGCACAGCTGGTTCTGCCTTTGTGTTTCTTGCTTCTTGCCTGTAGCAAATTGAGCAGCTAAGCCCTGAGAACCGTTTTTGCAAGATCTCTGCAATTTCAGTGCAAACGTATTCCCAACTTCAGAAATAATACAGTGGCCAGGGAGCTATTATAACCCCTTCCTTTTACTCTTCTGTATCTTGGCTATTCGAAATAGGCAAACACTTCCAGGACACCTTGAAAGAACCAGATCCTATGCAAAGCTGAGAGGGCATTGTGGACCCAAGGAGCCTCTGGGGCAGAGAAAGACATGTCTTATCCAGGGAAAAAAGACAATACAATAAACATCTTAAGATTTGTGCCAAATTTGGTGATATTTCAGTGGTCTCAGGTCTCATGAGCCTGGTACGCAAACCCTTTTCAGTTCTCAAGATCCAGGCATTGATTGTTCAGAACAATACCTGAGTATGTGCTTTGGTTAGTTGCTCAGTTGTGTCTGACTCTCTGACCCCATGGACTGCAGCCCACCAGGCTCCTCTGTCCATGGGGATTCTCAAAAAAAAAAAAAAAAAAAAAAACCAAAGAAGGCTATTTTTCATTCTCCAAGAATACTGGAGTGTGTTGCCATGCCCTCCTCCAGGGGATCTTCCTAACCCAGGGGTCTCCTGCATTTCAGGTGGATTCTTTACCATCTGAGCCACCAGGGAATCCTAAGAATTCTGGAGAGGGTAGCCTATCCCTTGTCCAGATGATCTTCCCAACTTAGGAATCGAACCAGGGTCTCCTGCATTACAGGAAGATTCTTTACAAGCTAGCTATCAGGGAAACCCATACTTGAGTATAGACCATCAGTAGTAACTGATGTTGTGTCTGTCTATGTTTCCAGATCCTAGCTCAGTGCTTTGGAGGGTTCTTAGAAAATATAAGAAGACCACCCCCATTCCCATCTCACTTATGCCTTGCTTTGAGAGCTTTGATCTGGTTGAAGAGACAAGATTTTTATGTGAAAACTTTAAGAGAATAAGAGTAGGCTGAGTTTGTATCAATTGTAGTACCATACGATGGGGATGCAGACAAGGGAGATGGGGGTGGGAAGGGGCTTGCAAGTGCAGCATTTGGTAATAAGTAGGGGAGAGGACAGAGCGGAATTATAGCTGGAGTGGTATAATTGTAGTAATTGCAGTTTGTGGAACCTCTCCTTAGTGTAACAGGCACTCTGCTAATCTCTTTACTTGGACTGTCTCTCATATTTACAAGCCATGCAGGGCTGATGTTGGCAGCCCACTTCACAGGAAAGAAACTAAGTCTGAAAGAGGGCAGATGACTTGCCAGGACTACCAGTGAAGGTTGGGACCCTGGGGTGAGAATGAGAAGGCTCATCACACCCCGTGCCCCCTGACTATTCATCACGTGTTCTCCCCTTTGGGTTTAAAGGCAGATCTGGTGGCCATGAGGAAGCTGACTATATCTCTGAGATCCCCAGGAGCCCTATGGTCCTGCTTACAGCGGGAGAGTCCAAGGCTGTTGTCTCGAGGGGCCTGTCAAGAGGTGACGGGAGTGGGCCTTGTTCTTATCCATAGAAACCTGCTTCAATCAGCAGCCTCACCCTCCCTCTCACAGATTCAAAAACCATCCCTGTCTATTCCAAAGTGCACATGCAGAACCTCCTACGGGGCGAAAGTGGTGTGGGATTTTTATGGCAAATTGTCCTGTATCATCTCGGAAAGTAGCATGTGACTTCTAGCGATGTGACAGTAGTTTCCCCAACAACTGAAGCACAGTGACAAAACGTCCCCAGCAGTGCCCCAGAGGGCACGTGCTGACCTGCGCTCATCCAGAGTACCTGTGGTTCTTGGGCCAGGATGGGCTCATTCCTACCCTGGGCCCTTTGGACTATGTCTTTGGGCTGTAAGGTCACTTTCCTCATCCTGATTCCTTCTGTGACTCAAGACATGGCCAGGGCTGGACATGGTCTCCCCTGGGAGCCTCCCCTGACTGGTCCCCAAGTCTGGTCCCACAGACTGCAGCTCTCCCTCTGGAATACCTGTGCTCCTTGTCTGGTCCCTCACCACCCTGTAAGCCCCTGAGCTGGAATCTCATCCTGATTCTCCCTGTGTCTCCAAGGTTATCCCTCTGCCTGGCCTCTGGAATATCAGCTGAACAATCAGCAGTGATCAGCTTAGTGAAGCCACCTGTTTGCAGTTGCAGTGGTATTGTTTCACAGATATTTTGGATATTTTTGTTTTTCCTTCTGTCCTCTAGGAAGGAGAATTTGGGTTTGGTAACCAGAGAAACCTGGGTTCTAATCTTGGCCCTACCGCTTCCCAGTTAGATAATCTTGGGCAAATCAGTTAATCCCTTTGAACCTCAGTTTCTTTATCTATAAAATGGGGATACAAAGATCTGCCTTGCCATATAGTTGGCAGAATAGTGTTTAGAAATCACTTAGTGCAGTTCATGGCATGTAAACAGAATTAAATATATGGTGACTATAATTTCTGATCATTTAAACACTGGGTTCTAGCATCTGAGATTCTCCCTTCCTGACTGACCTCTTGGCAGTTCAGTAGCTTTGTTCATACCTTCCCTCCATTCAAACTCTGTTTTCTCTGTCTCTCTCCATGTACATGTATACAGAGACATTTGACTTGAATTGTGAAAATACTACCCTATGAATGCCTTTGAGGCTGGGACCCATATCTCATCTCATTAATCTCTAAAGCCCTGGCACTTAATGCAGGGTGAGCTCTGAGGAATGACCCGACAATGTATGTTATCTAAATAAATGAACATCTCTCAATGCTGGTCAGAGGAGGCGATGGCACCCCACTCCAGTACTCTTGCCTGGAAAATCCTGGGACAGAGGAGCCTGGAAGGCTGCAGTCCATGGGGTCACGAAGAGTCGGACATGACTGAGCGACTTCTCTTTCACTTTTCACTTTCATGCATTGAAGAAGGAAATGGCAACCCACTCCAATGTTCTTGCCTGGAGAATCCCAGGGATGGGGGAGCCTGGTGGGCTGCCATCTATGGGGTCGCACAGAGTCGGACACGACTGAAGTGACTTAGCAATGCCGGTGCTGAAGGTATGGGATTCTGGTCTCTGGTGTGATTTGGGCTGTTAAGAGAAGTCCCCTGACCAGTGAATATTTTCCTCCCAGCCTTGCTGTCCCAGGAAACAGAGAAGCATTCTTTTGTTTGTTTAAGACATTGACAATTTCTGTGATGACGCATGTTTATGTGGAAAGGGGTAACTGAAGCTGTGATAACCAAATGACAGTTTGAGACAGATTATTATTTTATAATTTATTATTTAGCCCACCACTAATTGGAGCCTGTGGAAATTGGAATGGTGGGTTTGTGGATGGATCATGAGAAGACTGAGCTGGGGGAAGCATGCTGAACTGAAGACAGAGGCACTGAATAGAACAGATGTTTGCTATCTTAGTCAGCTGGAGCTCCTGTAAAAACAAAACAAAACAAAACAAACAAACAAACAAACAAAAACAATAGTACAATAGATTGGGTGGCTTATAAACAACAAAAATTGATTTCTATGGTTTTGAAGGAAGGAAGTCCAAGATCAGGGTGCTGGTATGATTGGGTTCTGGTGAGAGTTCTCTGCTGGGCTGCAAACTGCCAACTTCTCATTGTGTCTGATGTGTGGAATGCAGAGAAAGGGAGCAAGTTTTCTCATGACTCTTAAAAGGGCCATAATCCCATTCATGAGGGTCCCACCCTCAAGACCTCTTCTAATTCTAGTATGCTAGGATTTGGGTTTTAAGGAAAGGGTCTTCCAAAGACCCTCTCTCCTAATACCATCACATTGAGGGGCAGGGTTTCAACAGATGAATTTTGGGAGAACACTGACATTCATCCTACTATTCCATCAGGGAGCAATAGGCAGAAGAGGGCAGTGATCAGAGGAGAATGCCTGGGAGAGTGAGACCAACCCAAACATGCACTGGGCCCCATTTTTAGCCATATCAGCCAATAGCTAGCCACTTCTCAGTCTCCTGTTATTCTGTGAGGGGAACAAAAAGATAAAGCAAGTTTCAGATGTCAGAGAGCTCACACTGTCTAGGGCAAACATCACACATGACACAAACTTTTGAAGAACTCTATAGCTTCTGGGGAGAGGTCAGACTGTGCATCAAAGACCTTGAAAAAGTCTTTCAGGAAAGACAGAAATTGGCAAGGATAGGAGAAACTAGGAAAGATTTATGGAGTACATGAAAGAGGTCTTAACGGTTGAGTAGACATTTGTAAGAAGATGGGGTTGGGGGGGTAGGACAGGTAGATACAAAGTAAGAATGCCCATGTTGGTGCATGGGCAGGAGCGAGGAGGGAGCCCAGCCATGGAAAAATATATTTCTGCTCAGAGAATACAGAGCTAATAAAGGAATGAATGTTTATTGAATGCATACCCTGTGCCAGGCACTCTTTTAAGCACTTTGCATGTGACAGTTGGTTTGATCTTAACCCCAATTGGATTGATCCACTTATTATGTAGTTCGAATTACTATCCTGTATTTACAGAGGAGAAAACGGAGACTCAGAGAAGGGAAGTAACTTGCCCAAGGCCCCACAGCTTAGTGGTCATGGGACTGAGATGTAAGCCCAGAACAGTGTGGCAGACATGGACTTCCCATGTCACATGGGCGTGCCTAGTAGCATGATGTGTCTTCAGGCTGAGGAAAGCTCTGAGTGGGGCCAGAGAGGCTCTGCTGCCCTGGAAGGCATCTCCTCACAGTCCGAGAGCATTTGGGTTTCACTACAAAATTGCTGGAAGAATTGTTTTTATGGAAGCCTCACTCTCTGATGAATCTCCCCATCAAGAGTGAACTTAGCCTCTCCTCACCCAGGCAGCTGGAGGCCTTCCTCCATCCTCTCCACCCTCCCCACCATGCTTGGCCTCAAGCAGAGAAGGCAGCTGTCTGCATTGCGTGGTCCATTGGCCGGGTCTCCTCGGCCAGGAAGGCCTCGCAGCAGTCATTCATTTGGGTTAATCATGGCCTTCCTCTGACCTGCCCCCCTTTTTTTAATAGCCAGGGTCAAAGAAAGCTACCATAGACATTTTCAAGTGTATTAAATATACGTGAAGCCTGGACTCGGTAGAATGAGGAGGTGAGTGTGGCAAGGGTGGGAGAGATGGTGCAGATGGAGTAGCCGGTAACCTGACTGCTCCTAAAGCCACCCTTCCTTCTGCTGTCATGGCTGGATTTTACACATATCAGTTGTCTTTTTCACAAGTACCCATTTTACATACTGGTAAATGAACATCATAGAATATGTTCGTTCATCCCAGCCTTCTAGGTCATCATAGAGCACTGAGCTGAGCTCCCTGTACTATATATAGAGCGGCTTCCCACTAGCTGTTTTACACATGGTGTTGAAAACACTCTGTTCTACACATGAATCAGAACTCTAAGCACACCAAGATGTGTGAGGGAATCAGGTGCGGCAGATGCTGTTGGAATTCTCACTGAGAAAGTCTGCGAACACTATTCTCATTGCTTCTAAAAATGCTTAATTGGCTGAAATTTAACTTAAGTTTTGCTTTTTTTTTTTAAAGCCCACAACACATCATTTTTGGTGACTTCTGCCACTTTGCATTTCCATGCTGTCTGTTGTATTATAGAGTTAAACAAATCTGCAGTCTTCCAAGTAAGTGTGACAAGGAAATCATTGTGGAGAAGGTAGGAAAGGCATTTTCTCCCAGTCTCCTGACTTGGATTCACTGGTCAGTGTGAGGGTCAGGACGCATCACACAGCCCTCTGATATCTGCTTCTTCCTGTGCCAAAAGGACACTATGGCGTCTCCTTCCTCTACTCAAGAAAGTTCTGAGTATCTACTTGCTAAGGGCTCTGAATACCCTTTGGAAGGATAAAGTGTCTAAGCAAATAAGGTGATCAGATTTAAAAACTGCCTGTAAGACTTCAGGGCTCAGACTCCCCTCAGACAAAGCCCTACATCTTTCTGCCTTTGTACTGTCTTATCAATTCAATTAATGATATTTTCAGAAGTCTGAATTTAGTGTTAAGGCTCTTCCTCGTTCTTTCATGTTTGGTCTGCATATGGTGCACAGCGGGTGGTCACTGTGGTTATGCAGCAGTTGTAGGCCCATAAATTTTTAGGGTAGAACCAGTCAAAACTGTTAATATGATGTCAAGTTGATGTGTCATTTTCCAATTTGCATGGATAACTGCATTGCAGCAAATTAATTAAAACAGATAAATGTTAATCTAATGCATGTCTCCTTGTAATTAATGAAATATAACCATTATAGGGATATATGATTTATTATTTTAATTTATAAAATGCTGAATTCTCCTATAAAGTTAGATACAGTAAGAGAAGAAGCTGACCCATATAGAGCATTAGGAAAAATAATCACATTTCTATAAATTAATCACTCTCTAAAAGGATATAGTTCATTAACACCATGAACTGAAAGTGTTAGATGTAAATTAGATTAACCTTTTTAGTGACACTTCCATTTATATTGCATATTCTCTTCAAACCCCGAGCACTTTACATATATTAATTCAATTAACCCTCCTCAGACCCTTGTTAAGTAAGTATGTATATCCAAGTTGGAAAGGAGGAGAAATGAAACCCTTCAAAAATATTGACATTTTGGCCTTAAAGTGCATTATTTGTGATTTCCTCTGCATCAGTACAGTTGGCGTTAGACTTCTGTAGCTTGAGAACATGGCTAGGTATTCAGGCTCTCTCAGGCTGTCAGGAAACACTTAGTATGTCAGTCCACACCTGAAGCCAGAGATGCTTCTGCCTGATGCTCAGGCTAGGTGCTCTGAGGAAGCGTCTGCCTATTTCACAGAAGGCAGCCCAGCTTTGGGTGTGGACAGGGCAGCCTCAAGTGGATGTGGGTAATGGGAAGTTAGTGCCCCACTGCAGCGTCGAGGGTCATCTTGCTCTGGCCCCCGCAGCTCCTCCTTTTCATTCTGCCTTTGACCATCTGATTGCTGAGGACAGGCTGGTGAAAAAACCATGGGAGGCGATCAGGAGAAGAAAGGAGGGTCAGTGGATGGGAATGGACCCAGACTCTTCATCTGGGATCTCTACTCAGACCTGTCAGGTTGGGGGCCAAGATCGCTGTCCTTTTAACCTGCTGGGGTGGAGAGTGAGAGTGTGAGAGAAGAGGAGTCCCTAGCCATCCAGTTGAAAGCCTGCTTTTCAAGGAAAGTTTGCTGAGTGAGGACTGGGGTCTCTGTAGCAGCTTGTCAACTGCTCTGTCCCTCTCTCATGGGACCGTGGAGATCGCACAAAAGGGAGAGGGAGCAGAGCACACTTACAAAGAATCAGGGGAGGGACTTCTCTGGTGGTCTAGTGGTGAAGACTTCACCTTCTAATGCAGGGGGTTCAGTTTGATCCCTGGCTGGGGAGCTAAGATCCTACATGCCTTGCCTCCAAAAAACCGAAACATAAAACAGAAGCAATGTTGTAACAAATTCAATAAAGACTCTAAAAATGGTCCACGTCAAAAAAAAAAAAAAAAAGAAGAAGAAAAGGAATCGGGGAGGAGGCTCTGTATGCATCCAACCAGTCTATTCTGAAGGAGATCAGCCCTGGGATTTCTTTGGAAGGAATGATGCTGAAGCTCCAGTACTTTGGCCACTTCATGCGACGAGTTGACTCATTGGAAAAGACTCTGATGCTGGGAGGGATTGGGGGCAGGAGGAGAAGAGGACAACTGAGGATGAGATGGCTGGATGGCATCACTGACTCCATGGGCGTGGGTCTGGGTGAACTCCGGGAGATGGTGATGGACAGGGAGGCCTGGCGTGCTGTGATTCATGGGGTTGCAAAGAGTCGGACACGACTGAGCGACTAAACTAAGCTGAACTAACTTGATTGACTGTGTTTGCATGTGTTTGGTGGTTTGTGCTTCTGAATGTTTGTTTTTCCAACTCTTTCTGCTTCTGAGTTCTCTAACCTGCAATGCTCTCCTAGGGACAGATTTTCACTCACAAACCCTTTGAAAAGGCAGTGTGTTTCAGATAACCACAGCCTGCCCTGGAGCTAGTGGTTCCAGACCTACCAAGGATAATGTTTATTCGAAGGAATGTATCACTAATGGTTAGATGTCACATAGAATGTGGGAGAGCAGTGTTGGAGTGTGTGACTGCTTCTCCGTGTTTCTGGAGTTCACATACTCTGGTCCTCACGCAAGGACAGAGCCCACCCAGTCCTAGAATCTCAGTTCATAGTGCTCTGCCAGTACTTCTTGGCACGCTTATCTGCTGCAAAATGCTCGAAATTCTCTCCTCCATACCCTGTATGGGAGGGATTAAGAATCAGGACTCTTAGCCAAGAGCTAAAAGACAAGCCATCACTTAAGAAATTCACAGAAATGGTAGGCAATGAGAGAAGATATTGAGTTTGCAGTTTATTGTATTGTTTCCTTCTTTCATTCCTTCCTACTTTCTTTTCTTCCTTCCTTCATCTACATTTCTTCCTTTCTTGTGTATTTTTGTTTGTTTGTGGGAGCGTATGTTGTCATTTGGAACAGGGAAGGAGGCTAATCAGAGATTTATAGAGTTAAAAAGAATTTTACATTCAAGACCTAGATTTTACTTTCTTTTTATTGGCTATTTTTTTTCCCCGAAAGCAAACCAATGATTTTGGCTTTATTGCACCATCATCAGAATTATCAAGATGGTTGTTTCTTGTATTAATTTTAAAATGACATTTAAGTCTTTTTAGTGGTCTGTTCCTCTGTAACTGAACTGAACTGAGCTGAGCTGATTCCTCTTTTGACTAGTGATCATGAATAAAATATTTTCTTCTTGAAGAGCCCCCTGCCTCCCCTCTACCCATCTACTAGTACTTAAATTCCAGCCCTCTTTCGTAGAGGAATTCAAGTCAGACATTAGCCAAGAATCTTTGCTTGAAGATGTTTTCCTGGAGTTTTGCTTTCAGATGCATCCCACCTCTTGTCTCAGAGCCCATGAGGGAGAAGGGAGGGCTGATGGCATTGTTGGGTCACCTTCAGCACCCTTCTCATCCACCGTTTTCCCTCCTGAGATATCTCTTCCTGCTCCCTGGTTTCCACTGGGATCTCTCTCCAAGACCTTGGAGGACCAAGGACTGCTTTTGGAGGTAAGGTTTGGCTGCTGGCTGGAAGCCACTCCTTAAAATACCACTAATATTAATGAGAATCATCTTCCTCCTAATCTTACAGTCTGTTTTCTCAGTCCAATGGGAAATATTAATAGAAGTATCTTTAGAAGACTTGGCTAATTCTGTGGATCAGAACCATCTAATCTTACTAAAGACAGAGGGCTCACTATGCAGTCACAGCTTCAAAACAAGTCACCTGTTCATACTCCCAACCAAATAGGCCCTGATAGAGGGAATTTGGAGGTGCCACTGCCCCTGTCTCAAGTCTCCTAGACCGGATACCCTAATGCTCTATTTACATCATCTTACCAGAGAGGAAACACTCTGACTTGCCTGTAAGCTAAGGTAATGGGACATGATGCATGATCTCACTTGGTGATGTGTGCATTTAGAAAGAGGGAACACAGCTCCACCCCTAGGGTTAAGCATTTGCACACTGGTGGCATTTGGGGCAGCATGGCAGGCTGCCTGGAGGCTGTGGGGGACGTATGAGACAGATGGGTCTCTGTCATGGCACTCAAACTGTATTAGAGCGATTTAGCTCCTGTGCTCAAATTGTGGAAGCCCTCCAGGGATGAGTCTATTTGACCCACCTTATGTCATCCAAAAGCTGGCAGTGGCAGCTACAGATCCTTAAAAATCTGGGCTCCTGCCCATGCTGACTGCCAGCTCTACTGGGTCTTGATGGCTTTTCACTCTTAGGTCCTGGCCTGGAGACACCATGGTGCTTAGTGTGTGTGGTTTCCATGGCTGTGGGTGAAAACATGCACTTGAACATCCTTTCTCCCCAGAACTAAGGCAATCTTGATTTCTGGGAAATTCAAGCCCTGCCAATCCCCAGCCAACCCACCTGAACACTTAAGAGGTACCCTAAGAGGCAAGAGAGGAAGTCAACGTCCATTGAAATGCAAGAGCCTCAGGTGTGCAGATAGGGGTGCTCAGACTCAACCACAGAAGCACTGCTTGAATATGCTCACCCAGCTCAGTGTCTCCCCTCCATTAGCTGCAACGACTCAACCTAGTTCTCTAGCTTGATTGCATCTGCTGAAAGGCAGGATAGGGTATCTCCTGAGCAGCGGCCAGCACACCTCACTCAGCAGTCTGTAGCACCCTGATCCTTCTCTGTCTGTTGTTCTCCATATGTTCTTCAGCACTCCGGACTGTTTTTTTTCTCTAGTCCTTGCTTCTTGTGACAGGCGCCATCTATACACCTGACTCTTTCTACTGCAGCCAGCTCAGGATGGAGGGTGAGGCAGGGTGTCACTGCTCAGAGAGCACTTGGTAATTTGGATTCTCCTGGCCTGACTGTACTTCTCTATCCCTCCAGCTCGTGGGCTGATTCCTCTTTAATCCAGTTCTGTGCAGCCCTGTCACACCCAGTCCATCAACCCTGGGTCAGAATTCCTCTGGGTCACTTCATCAATTTCAGGATAATGTCTACTCCTTGTGTGCACTCAGATGTTCAGTCATCTCTGACTCTGTGCGACCCCATGGACATGGCTCCTCTGTCCATGAGATTCTCCAGGCAAGAATACTGGACTGGGTAGCCATTTTTTTTCCTCCAGGAGATCTTTCCTACCCAGGGACTGAGTTTGTATCTCTTGTGTCTTCTGCATTGGCAGACAGATTCTTTACCACTAGTGCCACCTGGGAAGCCCTACTTTCCTTGGCTTCTCCCCAAGGCCTTTCTTTAGTGGGTGCCCACCTGTTCCTGGGCTAGAAGCTGTGCTTATGTGCACAGGGCCCAGCTCCCAGCACAGTGCCTAAGCAAGCGGATGAGTGACTCTTCTCTTCTCCTCATGCTAAAGCCTGACCCATGGAAGGAACTCAATTCCCTGCCTCCTGGGCCTTCTTGTGCCTCTATCAGTGCGCACACCCTACTCTACTGCTTCTGCCTTGCCCGGCAGCCTGGTGCCTCCTCTAGGATGCATCCCTGGGCTCTCCCAGAGGGTTTTCTTACCACTCCCCACCCCTGCCTCCATTGCATAGCTTCCATATGTACTTTCACTGTGACACTTAGCAGCTTGCCCACCTGCTTGCTCCTAAACCACCTGATCCTTGAAGTCAGGGTCTGTGGCATCCTCATCCTGTGTCTGCAGAGGTTTAGAGTCTAGCACAGGTCAGTTTTCATTCCAATCCCAAAGAAAGATAATACCAAAGAATGTTCAAACTATTGCACAGTTGCACTCATCTCACACACTAGTAAAGTAATGCTCAAAATTCTCCAAGCCAGGCTTCATCAATATGTGAACCGTGAACTTCCAGATGTTCAAGCTGATTTTAGAAAAGGCAGAGGAACCAGAGATCAAATTGCTAACATCTGCTGGATCATCAAAAAAGGAAGGGAGTTCCAGAAAAACATCGATTTCTGCTTTATTGACTATGCCAAAGCCTTTGACTGTGTGGATCATAATAAACTGTGCAAAATTCTGAGAGAGATGGGAATACCAGACCATCTGACCTGCCTCTTGAGAAATCTGTATGCAGGTCAGGAAGCAACAGTTAGAACTGGACATGGAACAACAGATTGGTTCCAAATAGAAAAGGGAGTACATCAAAGCTGTATAATGTCACCCTGCTTATTTAACTTATATGCAGAGTACATCATGAGAAATGCTGGGCTGGAGGAAACACAAGCTGGAATCAAGATTGCCAGGAGAAATATCAATAACCTCAGATATGCAGATGACACTACCCTTATGGCAGAAAGTGAAGAAGAACTAAAGAGCCTCTTGATGAAAGTGAAAGAGGAGAGTGAAAAAGTTAGCTTAAAGCTCAGCATTCAGAAAACTAAGATCATGGCATCCAGTCCATCACTTTATGGCAAATAGATGGGGAAACAGTGGAAACAGTGGCTGACTTTATTTTTCTGGGGTCCAAAATCACTGTGGATGGTGATTGCAGCCAGAAATTAAAAGACACTTGCTCCTTGGAAGAAAAGTTATGACCAACATAGATAGCATATTCAAAAGCAGAGACATTATTTTGCTAACAAAGGTCTGTCTAGTCAAGGCTATGGTTTTTCCTGTGGTCATGTATGGGTGTGAGAGTTGGACTGTGAAGAAAGCTGAGTGCTGAAGAATTGATGCTTTTGAACTGTGGTGTTGGAGAAGACTCTTGAGAGTCCCTTGGACTGCAAGGAGATCCAACCAGTCCATGCTAAAGGAGATCAGTCCTGGGTGTTCATTGGAGGGCCTGATGCTGAAGCTGAAACTCTAATACTTTGGCCACCTGATGTGAAGAGCTGACTCATTTTAAAAGACTCTGATGCTGGGAAAGATTGAGGGCAGGAGGATAAGGTGACGGCAGAGGATGAGATGGTTGATGGCATAACTGACACAGTGGACATGGGTTTGGGTGGACTTCAGGAGTTGGTGATGGACAGGGAGGCCTGCCGTGCTGCGGTTCATGGGCTTGCAAAGAGTTGGACATGACTGAGTGACTGAAGTGACTGACAGGTAGGTGGGTGGGTGATGGCTGGAGTTCCCTAGAACCCAGCTCATTGCTTTGTGTGGATACAGGACTGGGGTTGAGTTTTTCTTGACTCATTTTTCTTCTTCATGCTTGGGCCCCTGGTGCCCATCTTCCCAGTGCAAGCCCACCTGAGTAGGGCTGATAGAGTATGAGGATTTGGTTAGGAAGTTAGTATAGTCTAGGTACAGCTGTCACTGGCATGAACTGGTGCATTCAGGGATGGGGAGCTGGAGCCAGGCTGGGGCAGATGACACGTTGGGGATGAGACAGGTTTGGGATTGGGGTGGCTAGGTGGCTCAGGGCCTTGAACCTCTTAGGCTGATGACTCAGGGGGCCATTTCCAGAGTGTATATTCTTCTGGGATAATTAAATTAACTTTCCCATCAATGAAAAGGCTTAGTCATGAGGCTCACTCTTTAATCTGTAGCACTGAATGCAGCCTATCTGGGAGAACACTTCTGTCCTTGCATTGATGAGAAATAAGTTGTAACCATATGCTGTATGTGTGCATGCTAAGTCACTTCAGTCATGTCCCAACTCTTTGGGACCCTATGGACAGCAGCCCACCGGGCTCCTCTGTCCATGGGATTCTCCAGGCAAGAATACTGGAGTGGGATGCCATACCCTCCTCCAGGGGATCTTCTCCACCCAGGGATTGAACCCAAGTCTCCTGCGGCTCCTCAGTGCAGACAGGTTCTTTACCACTGAGCCACCGGGATGCCCAACCATCAGCTACTGCAGGTCTGATGCTCTGCCCGGCGCACTCTCCTGTGTTTCTCAGTGGCTCCTCCTTACTCCTGTCAGTATCCTCTTAAGCCCTAGAATGCAGAAGTCCTACATGTATAAAGCATACCTCCTTTTCCAAAACAGGTAATTAAAAGTCATTTACAGTTGATGATATCAGATGCATATGTATTGAGAGGCAAGGATGAGTTTTTAGTTGGAAAAGCTTTGTCATCAATGAGAGTGAGATGGATCCATGTGATAAGGCCCCCAACAGGGAAGTGGGCAAGCAGGAAGAGATGCTAACTTCTGGCTGGGCTGAGATTCCGAGGCTGCGCACATAGTTCACCAAAAATGAGCAAGTGAGAATCTGTCAAAGTCAAAACATTTACTTCTGGATCTAAGGATATGCTGGTTCAGTTCTGAGCATTAAGGCTTTGATACTCTGCACAGGGAAACACCCAAATCCAGTGCTTCTGAGGCTGGTGTTGGGAGGGGAAGTTCCTGAGGTTCTTCCTGGCGATGTGGACTGTGCAGGGGGAGGGTGGGGTGGGCAGGAGGCTAATAGCCCTGCCTCTGACCCTGTAACCCCCTTTCTCCTTGTGTGCTCTGTCATTCAGTCAGGTCTGACTCTGCGACCCTGCTTCCCCTCCCCCACCCATGGACTGTAGCCTGCTAGGCTCCTCTGACCATAAGAGTCCCTGGATAGATGATACCATATTCATTTTAGTAAGTCAGTACAGGTGTAATAAAAGTGCAAACCTTAAAATGTTTATATGACATATTCTTTTGAATCTTTTTATCAAATAAACTTGCTACATTCAAGTTGTAAGAAAAAAATCAATGCATATCAGAGATAAATTCTTTTCATTACTTTCAAACAATGAAGTTATAAAACTTAAAAAAAAAAGAATGGCACTGAAACATGTATAATATCATATAAGAAACTAATCGCCAGTCCAGGTTTGATGCAGGATACAGGATGCTTGGAGATGGTGCACTGGGATGACCAGAGGGATCGTACGGGGAGGGAGATGGGAGAGGGGTTCAGGATGGGGAACACGTGTACACCTGTGGCAGATTCATGTTGATGTATGGCAAAACCAGTACAATATTGTAAAGTAATTAGCCTCCAATTAAAATAAATTTAAATTAAAAAAACAAAAACAAACAAACAAAAAGAATACTGGACTATGTTGCCATTTCCTTCTCCAGGGGATCTTCCTGACCCAAGAATCCAACCTGTGTCTCCTGCATTGGTAGGAGGATTCCTTACCAACTGTTCCACCTGGGAAGCCCCAAGTTTTTCTGTCAATTATGCTGCTGGGGCAGAGACCTGGACAGGACAGAGCTGCCCCCTTCCCATGACTCTGGCTCAAGGGAAAACATTACCCTCGAGCTTGGACCCAACTGAGTTCGACTAAAGGGTCAGGGCACGTAACAGGAAAATAAGCATAAAGGAACATGAATCTAGACCACTAGTCTGCATTGCTTCAGACCCAAGAATCCAACCTGTGTCTCCTGCATTGGTAGGAGGATTCCTTACCAACTGTTCCACCTGGGAAGCCCCAAGTTTTTCTGTCAATTATGCTGCTGGGGCAGAGACCTGGACAGGACAGAGCTGCCCCCTTCCCATGACTCTGGCTCAAGGGAAAACATTACCCTCGAGCTTGGACCCAACTGAGTTCGACTAAAGGGTCAGGGCACGTAACAGGAAAATAAGCATAAAGGAACATGAATCTAGACCACTAGTCTGCATTGCTTCAGAACCAATGGTTCCTTTTTACAACACAACACATATTTTGTAGTTCTCCCATTATTGTCCTGAAATGAAATCTGCTGATATCATTGCTTGCTTGTATAGATATATTTAACAAATCCCAGTGTAATGCCTTAACTGAAATATAAAGAAACTAAAAGGAAAATAATGTATTATAAAATAACATATGATGCTTGCACCCAGCTTACACTAGAGGAGATAGTGAATTAGATGCTTGCTGTGAATTCCACAGTTACAAATGCAGATGGATCCAGGTGTGTTGTATCGGCAAGTCAGATACCATGGTCAGTGTTGGGGGAATGCGCTGTTAAGAAATGGTGACATTCTTCTGGTTAAGTTCTGAACAAGACAGTATGCTGCTGCTGCCACTGATAAGTCTCTTCAGTCGTGTCTGACTCTGTGCAACCCCATAGACGGCAGCCCACCAGGCTCCCCTGTCCCTGGGATTCTCCAAGCAAGAACACTGGAGTGGGTTGCCATTTCTTTCTCCAATGCATGAAAGTGAAAGTGAAGTCACTCAGTCGTGTCCAACTCTCAACGACCCCATGGACTGCAGCCTACCAGGCTCCTCCGTCCATGGGATTTTCCAGGCAAGAGTACTGGAATGGGTTGCCATTGCCTTCTCCAACAAGACAGTATACTCTGGTCTTAATTCATAGGATGGTTATATTCCTGAGAAACTTAGAGTTTATTCACTTCAGTTCAGTTCAGTCGCTCAGTAGTGCCCGACTCTCTGCGACCCCATGAATCACAGCACACCAGGCCTCCCTGTCCATCACCAACTCCCGGAGTTCACTCAGACTCACGTCCATTAAGTCCATGATGCCATCCAGCCATCTCATCCTCGGTCGTCCCTTTCTCCTCCTGCCCCCAATCCCTCCCAGCATCAGGGTCTTTTCCAATGAGAAAACTCTTCGCATGAGGTGGCCAAAGTACTGGAGCTTCAGTTTTAGCATCATTCCTTCCAAAGAAATCCCAGGGCTGATCTCCTTCAGAATGGACTGGTTGGATCTCCTTGCAGTCCAAGGGACTCTCAAGAGTCTTCTCCAACACCGCAGTTCAAAAGCATCAATTCTTCTGCGCTCAGCCTTCTTCACAGTCCAACTCTCACATCCATGCATGACCACAGGAAAAACCATAGCCTTGACTAGACGGACCTTAGTCGGCAAAGTAATGTCTCTGCTTTTGAATATGCTGTCTAGGTTGGTCATAACTTTTCTTCCAAGGAGTAAGCGTCTTTTAATTTCATGGCTGCAGTCACCATCTGCAGTGATTTTGGAGCCCCAAAAAATAAAGTCTGACAATGTTTCTACTGTTTCCCCATCTATTTCCCATGAAGTGATGGGGCCAGATGCCATGATCTTCATTTTCTGAATGTTGAGCTTTAAGCCAACTTTTTCACTCTCCTCTTTCACTTTCAACAAGAGGCTTTTTAGCTCCTCTTCACTTTCTGCCATAAGGGTGGTGTCATCTGCATATCTGAGGTTATTGATATTTCTCCCAGCAATCTTGATTCCAGCTTGTGCTTCTTCCAGTCCAGCATTTCTCATAATGTACTCTGCATATAAGTTAAATAAGCAGGGGGACAATATACAGCCTTGACGTACTCCTTTTCCTATTTGGAACCAGTCTGTTGTTCCATGTCCAGTTCTAACTGTTGCTTCCTCACCTGCATACAGATTTCTCAAGAGTTTATTAAAGCTACACAAAGAATATTTAGCTGACTCATTCTAGTGCCCTTTACTATAAAGAAGAGAACAATGGAGCTCTAAATGGCATGCTGGAGGATGTTCAGGCCAAGAGGTGCCTGGCATATACATGCCCCGCCCCCGACCCTGCAACACACACACACACACACACACACACACACAGAGGCTTGCAAGTTTCTGCTTCTAAGCTGGATTCCATATATGCTTTCAGGTGAAATTACCTTCAAGCATAGACAACTTCTGAAACTGTAGTCTTTCTGGGGACCTTTTGGGACATAGGGGAAAATATCACCAACTGGTAGACAACTGAAAGAGGTTGTCCCGTTTCACAGGAAGACTTTCTGAAGCATAAGGTCTTTCCAGGGGGCATGTTGAAAGACCACATCAACCATGTGCTGGAGCATCATTTAAGGGGATAGACTAGGGGCAGAGAGGACTGCCACTTTGCCCAAGACGGAGACAGGCTGGGAGCAGGTGGCATGTTGAGGTGACACGGGTTGCATACGAGATGGTTCAGGGCCTTGGACCTCTGAGGCTGATGGTTCTGGGGGCCTTTCCAGAATGTACATCTTTCTGGGATAATTAATGTAAATTAACTTTCCCATCAGTGAGAAAGCTTAGTCATGGGCTCCCTCTGGCATCCATAGCACTGAATACCAGCTATTTGGGAGAATGTATTTTGCTTTAAGTATGGAGACATGTCTTTTTCTTTTTCTTCTGCTTCTCTTTCTCACAAGCAGAAGAGTAGGGGAAAAGAGAAGGACAGGGGAGCAAACCACACTGGGCCCCTTCTTCAGGAGACTAGAATGCCTTGCCTTTTCAGGGGGAACAGGAGGTCTGTGATAGGAAACTGGAGTTTCAAAATGCACTGGACTAAGTCTTATTAATTGAATGAAAAGCTATAGAACTGGGCTGGAGTCTCTTTAAGACAGTTGCAATCCAGTGGGAGGGAGGAGCTTGACAGTACTGTTGGGGGCAAAAATAACAGCATTTCATGTTCATATCCAGATGGATTAAATGCTAACAAACTACCTAGAGTATTTATTATGGTCAGTGCTGATATTTTAGAGATAAAACGCTGTCCTCTTGGGTGGAAAGTTCTTCCTTAGTGTTTTCATTGATAATTTAGAGGGAAGAGAGTTTTTATTTTGTTTTTAATCCCTAGGTGTCTTTATTTTTTCTCCCTTCCTTCACATAAGCTTGAAGGTGCTCCTAAGAGAGAAGCTGAATTGCCAAAGAGAGTTTCAATAACTTTGAGATGAAAGTGCATTTTAATATTTTGATTTAATGGGAAATGGTATATCCCCATAATAAGTAGTTTAGTGACATTTGGTAGTTCTACAATATTTGACTTGGAGTTGAGTTTATAAAAGTTTCAGCCCAACAGTAACTTCAGGGCACTAAGGGCTGTATGTCTTTCTGAAATGAGAAGACCTGGTTGACATTCTGATTCTAAAATCAACATTATCTCTTATGCATCACCATATTTTCAATCATAATGGACCATGGGCCTTGCATTTAAAAGCCTTTTCCCTGCAAGCTCCCAGCACTGACCCAGCTAGGAAGAGAGAGTTCCATGCTCACTCTTCCAACTTAACTTACTAAAAGTTAAAGCTGTTTGACTTTTTTCTCTCCACATTGGCTCCTTGGAGATTCTTTTAGAAAGTGGAGTCTTTTTTAACTTCATGGAGAATTTACATCCCGACTCACCTGAAATGGTTGAACTTGGAAAAAGTAAAATGGCAGGAAGAGCCTGAGGTTGTATGAAATTGCTCTGACAGCCAGACAAAAGTGTTTCTAACAAAATTTGGGGAGTAAAAGAGATGTCTAGGGCATGGTGTTCTGGTATCTCTTGGGCATTTCGGGATAATTCAGACCCTCTCTATGTTTGTTTCTCATTTCAGCATTAGCTCAATCTTGAAGGAAAGCAATGCTCTAAATAGATTATATCAAGAATCTGATATATCACTTGTAGGCAGCAATTCAAGTCAAAGGTTACACTCAGGTAGTTCTAAGATGCAATGATTTTGTGGAATATTGTGGGTTTTGCTTTTAATTTTTTAAATTTTTTAAAAATAAATTTATTTTTGTAACTTTGTTGTTGTTTAGTTACTAAGTCATGTCTGACTCTTTGTGACCCCATAAACTGTAGCCTGCCAGGCTCCTCTGTCCATGGAATTTTCCAGGCAAGAATACTGGAGTAGGTTGCATTTTCTTCTCCAGGGGACCTTTCCCACCCAAGGATCAAACCCACATTTCCTACACTGGCAAGCAAAAGCAGGCTGGTTCTTTACCACTGAGACATCAGGGAAGCCCCACCTCCCTCTTTTCTGTTTTAGTGGAGGCAAATTTTATATATTACATAAATCATCTATTTTGAGTGTATATTTCAATGATTGCTTAAATAAATTTACCAAGTAGTGCAGCTGTCATCATCAATCAGTTTTGAAACATTCCTGTGACCCCAATAAGATCCCTCATGCCTATTTACTCTGTGTTGTTTTTGTTGTTATTTCTTTGTTTTGCCAGCACACTCAGGAGCAGACCTCCTACCATCAGAGGGTAGTCACAAAACCAGGTCCATGATGGCCCTGTATCTACCCATAGTCAGCCCAGGATGGGGAAAGGCTGGCTCTTTCACCCTGTCCCCACCACCCAGCTGGGCTAGAGGAATAGAATAGCTGTCAGGTTCAGTGGGGCCTGTTGCCAGTGACTTAGAATTAGGGACCTCCTGCCCAAAGAGGATGTGAACTCCAGGCTGGACCACATAGCAGATCTCAGCCCTGCCCACTTCCAGTGCACACTAGCAACAGACTCTATAACATGCAGGTCAGTAGAGACTAGTCAGTAGCCACAAGGTATATGTGGCCACTGAGGGTGCCCTGCCCACATTCCCTCTGCTCCTGCCATTTTCATGGATTCAGGCCCAACTTTCAGCACGAATGGCCCTATGCCTGTATGCTCTCACTGGCCAAAAGACCCTCCTCTGCCCTTGTGTGGGCCAGATCAGAAGACTCAAGGAATTAACACCCCCAGGAATGGTCCTCTGCCAGGGACTGACAAGAGGTAGTGGATCAGTAACCCTACTCCCTGGTCCCTCAGATGGGAGAACATCACAGCCCCTCACGTGGTCTCTCAGGGGCCCCTGTGAGATCTGGGTTCCACTCGTCCAGTTTCCACTCTTTCCTCCTGAGTCACTTCTCCTCTCCTCTCCTAGTCTTTTTGAGATCATCTCCAGATTAATTGTGCGTGCATGCTCAGTCACTTCAGTCGAGTCCCACTCTTTGGGACCCCATGGACTGTAGCCCACCAAGCTCATCTGTCCATGAGATTCTCCAGTCGGGAATACTCAAGGGGATTGCCATGCCCTCCTCCAGGGGGGATCTTCCCAACCCAGGGACTGAACCCAAGTCTCTTATGTCTCCTGAATTGACAAGTGGGTTCTTTACCACTAGCACCATCAGAGAAGTCTCCAGATAAACCACCTGCACTCAAATCCTGAGGGAACCCAAATAGATAGAAGGAGTGAACCAGAGAAGGCATTTTATAGGGAGCACTTGTGTGCTCTCTGTGGACTTCCCTGCTGTTCTCTATAATAAATTTGACAGGATCTGAATGCGGGATTCCTTTGCACATTTAGTCAGACTCGCTTGGTAGCTGTGAGGTCTCCTGGGGCATTTGGAGGCCTGTGTGATCCCTGACTGGTATTTCCCCTCACTGAACTTGGGGCATTCCCATGCTGTACTTCACCTGCTCTTTGATCCAACCCGGGGTGTGGAGGTTTCCATGCAGCGAGGCTGTGTGCTGGGCTCTGCAGCCCAACAACCCTGGACCTGGTTGGGGTGGGTGGCTCTTCCTTGGGGAGCAGAGGCCCGGGACTCTGAAGGTCCCTTAAGGGCAAGGTTGCCCCAGCTCTGTAAGATCTGGGCTAAGGTAGATTCTCCCTGCCCCCACCCTGGGGGGAATGAGTTAAATTAGGCTGATGCCCGCAGCACACATCATCCCTGCGTCTGGGGCAACATCTGGTGCCTCTGATCGCAGCCAGATTTCTCAAGAGTCTATTTTCAGCATTCTCCCAGAGCACCTATGAGTGAATTTGCAAAGCAGTTACCTCTGTCTGCAGCGCTTCCTTCACTGATGTGGAGCAGCCGGCAGAGCTGAAAATCTCTCCTCTCCACCCACCCTGGCTTGCCTTTGTGTCTGGATGACTATGGTCATTCTGTCATTTTAGGGAAGGCAGAGAAAAATGCAGTGGCTACAAATTCTGCCCTTTCTCTGGGAGACTTAGTGCGCTGAGCCACTGTCGGCTGAGCGGGTTGCCAGGAATTAGTCCATCCGCTTAGCTTCAGTCACATGGGTCAGCTCAAAGTTACGTGATTTGGTGTTTTTTTTATTTTTTTGACAGCCAAATGACTTTATTTCAGGGTGAGTGTTCTCAGCATATAAGTATATGTAAATAGGCCATTTCAGGTACTGAGGACAACACCTGATTTATTTTAAAAGTTGTCTTAACTCTGGGTGATTGACTGATTCATGGTGTGTGAACGGTGTGTAAATCTTGATTTGGTGTATTGGTCCTGATTATGTTACTTAGAAACAATGGGATCTTGGAAACTTCTCTGAGGGTCAGATTTCTCATCTTTCAGTTCAGTTCAGTCACGCAGTCGTGTCCGACTCTTTGCGACCTCATGAATCGCAGCACGCCAGGCCTCCCTGTCCATCACCAACTCCCGGAGTTCACTCAGACTCACGTCCATTGAGTCCATGATGCCATCCAGCCATCTCATCCTTGGTCCTCCCTTTCTCCTCCTGCCCCCAATCCCTCCCAGCATCAGGGTTGTTTCCAATGAGTCAACTCTTCGCATAAGGTGGCCAGAGTACTGGAGCTTCAGTTTTAGCATCATTACTTCCAAAGAAATCCCAGGATTGATCCTACCTTGAGATAGCGTTGGAAAATAATATAAACCAAGAACTTAAAAACCTTGGCGTAGAAGAGGCTGGTGTCTGATTATCTATTGCTACCTAGCAAACTGTGTGCTGTGCTTAGTCACTCAGTTGTGTCCAACTCTTTGCAACCCTGTGGACTGTAGCCCGCCAGGCTCCTCTGTCCATGGGGATTCTCCAGGCAAGAATACTGGAGTGGGTTGCCTTGCCCTCCTCCAGGGTCTCTTTCCAACCTAGGGATTGAACCCAAGTCTCCCGCATTGCAGGCAGATTCTTTACCCTCTGAGCCACCAGGAAAGCCTACCTAAATTGGTCCTGATTATGTTACTTAGAAACAATGGGATCTTGGAAACTTCTCTGAGGGTCAGATTTCTCATCTTTCAGTTCAGTTCAGTCACGCAGTCGTGTCCGACTCTTTGCGACCTCATGAATCGCAGCACGCCAGGCCTCCCTGTCCATCACCAACTCCCGGAGTTCACTCAGACTCACGTCCATTGAGTCCATGATGCCATCCAGCCATCTCATCCTTGGTCCTCCCTTTCTCCTCCTGCCCCCAATCCCTCCCAGCATCAGGGTTGTTTCCAATGAGTCAACTCTTCGCATAAGGTGGCCAGAGTACTGGAGCTTCAGTTTTAGCATCATTACTTCCAAAGAAATCCCAGGATTGATCCTACCTTGAGATAGCGTTGGAAAATAATATAAACCAAGAACTTAAAAACCTTGGCGTAGAAGAGGCTGGTGTCTGATTATCTATTGCTACCTAGCAAACTGTGTGCTGTGCTTAGTCACTCAGTTGTGTCCAACTCTTTGCAACCCTGTGGACTGTAGCCCGCCAGGCTCCTCTGTCCATGGGGATTCTCCAGGCAAGAATACTGGAGTGGGTTGCCTTGCCCTCCTCCAGGGTCTCTTTCCAACCTAGGGATTGAACCCAAGTCTCCCGCATTGCAGGCAGATTCTTTACCCTCTGAGCCACCAGGAAAGCCTACCTAGCAAACTACTCCTAACTAATCCATATAAAGCAGAAACCATTTTTTAAAATTGTTTTGGGAATATAGTTGATTTACAATCCTGTGTTAGTTTTAAGTGTAGAGCAAAGTGAATGTTACACATATATCCATCTGTTTCAGATTCATTTCCCATATAGGTTGTTAAGAATAAGAATACTGAATAGCATTCCCTGTGCTATAAGTAGGTCCTTGTTAGTTATCTGTTTTATGTATAGTAGTGTATATATATATGAGTTCCAGTTTATTCTCATAGAGCCTGTGGCTTAGGAATTTACACGTTGGGTGGGGGTGGGGGGTTAACTTGTCAATGCTGTGTGATGCCGGTGGCTTTGAATGACCAGGTCTTGGTTGGGATCACCTGGAGGTTTCTTCACTCCTGGGCCTGGTGCCTAGTCTGGGATGACTCTGGACTGGATTTAGCTGGAGCTACTGACCGGAGGAGAAGGCAATGGCACCCCACTCCAGGACTCTTGCCTGGAAAATCCCATGGATGGAGGAGCCTGGTAGGCTGCAGTCCATAGAGTTGGTGAAGAGTCGGACACAACTGAGAGACTTCATTTTCACTTTTCGCTTTCATGCGTTGGAGAAGTAAATGGCAACCTACTCCAGTGTTCTTGCCTGGAGAATCCCAGGGATGGGGGAGCCTGGTGGGCTGCTGTCTATGGGGTCGCACAGAGTTGGACACGACTGAAGCGACTTAGCAGCAGCAGCAACTGACCAGAGGCTGCACGTGGTTCAGCTTGCTCCCTGCAGGAAGGACAGGCACACTTCTTACCAGTACACAGAACAGAAGCTGCAGGGCCTCCTGTGGACCGGCTGCATCCTTTTCCTACATCTTCTGGAAATAGGCCCTGCTCCCCTCAGGCGTTCTCTCTCTAAATGATGACTTGCATTTCCAACTTCACTCTGTGTCCTTGACCTTAGCTTTAGCTAGAGTCATCTCTACTCTCTCACGCCCGGAAACAGAGGATGGAGGACACTCATTTCCCAGGCATCAGGTCCCGAGCCCATACTATGAGGCGGACGGCATGCACAGTGGAGTCTCTGGAGGGAAGATGGGGAGATGCTCCCCAAAGGCTAGAGGGAAGGAGGTGATGGGGTAGCCAGACCTTGAACATAGTTACACCCATCAACTCAGGTCAGCTCTTCCTCCAGGGACTGTGTGAGGCAGATCTGATAAACCCCGTGCTTTATAGTTGAAGAGCAGAGTCTCTGAAAACTCTCAACAAGTTCCCTAAACTATGGTGTTTGGGACGTAAACTGGATCTGTGACTTCTGAGTCTAGGCTCTTAGTATCACTCAGGCGGCACTAGATGACTAGGTGACTCCCACTTGGTGACACTCTCCATGTTTTGTTCTCTATTTATTGTGCATTCATCCTTCTCCCTGACTCCATTCCCTACTCCCTGAGGGCAAAAGCATGTCTTCTCCTCTTACATCCGGCTCCTGTGCACTTGGGAGTCCCTCAGAAAATTGCACTGGGGCCAGGCAGAGAGGCAGCCATGACTTCTAGGAGCCCCCCGGCAATCCTCTGTCTTATGAGCCCCATCAGCTGGCCACCGGTGGACTGAGCGCAGCGAAGGCATTGTTGTTTATGCTCTATTCTTCAAAGGAAATTTTCTTCTCATTTATTGTTGAAGTATTGATTTTGAAATTGAAACACAGAAGTTCTACTAAAGGGATGTCCCATTTGGAATGCGCTCTCTTTTCTTCCCCCTGTTTTCAGGTTAAAAGCAATAACCAGGAAGCAAATAGAAAGGAAATCCTCCAAAGAATTCGCGAATGGCTCTGACAGGTTAAAGCTGCTGGATAAATGTGGAATTTACATGACAAAAACCTGAGCACAATGCTGATTGTCAATCACCAGTAATAAGATTCCCTGAAAAGCTTAAGATATTAATTAAAAAAAAAAATCACTTAATTTATTTTTGCTGGTAAGTGTCCTTTTGCCTTAGGAACTTCTCAGGCTGGAATAGTGCTCTTTGTAAACTTCACTTCACCAAGGCTGGGTCTGTTTCAGCCCTGACCCCGAAACACCAGCTCCTCTTCCTGGCTGAGCAGGCTGTTTGGAGTACAGAAGTCTTGGGTGAGGGACTTCCCTTGTGGTCTAGTGGGGTCTCCACACTCCCAATGCAGGGGGCGCAGGTTCAATCCCTGGTCAGGGAACTAGATCCCACATGCTGCAACTGAAAGCTCCCTTGTGCTGCAACGAAGACCTGGTACGGCAAATAAATATTAAAAAAAAAAGGTAAGGTAAAGTCACTCAGTCGTGTCCGACTCTTTGCAACCCCATGGACTGTAACCTACTAGGCTTCTCTGTCCACGGGATTCTCCAGGCAAGAATACTGGAGTGGATTGCCATTTCCTTCTCCAGGGGATCTTCCCGAGCCAGGGATCGAACCCAGGTCTCCCGCACTGGAGGCAGACGCTTTAACCTCTGAGCCACCAAGAAGACCCCTTGGGTGAATGTCTTTGATTGGAGAGACATAAGTAGATCTAAGTTTTGATGGAGGAAACCAGCAAGCTGAGAGAGAAAAATAGATGATTCTGGGGAGAAAAGCAACACAAACATTGAAATAGACTGGAGAGTCAGGCTGGTGGAGGTGATGGGGGGAGGTGATGAGTGCTCTGAGCGGGAGGCCCTCCCTGCCTTGGGGCTGCCCAGCTCTCCAGCTTCATCTCTGGTCAGGGCCTGGTACTTTGAGGTCAGGGATGCAACCAGGTGTTTACCCCTCCAGGCAACACTACTTCCTCCCCTGAAGGGCATGGGATGTTCTCACCTCCTCTCCATGCACAGCCTCCATCCCAGACTTCCACAGAGGAGAGAGATCAAGTCTCCTCAATGGGGACTTTTCTTTGACACTGCCTTTCTCCCACAGTCATGTCCTAGCTCTAGGAGTGAGAAGCGTTAGTCACTCAGTCTTGTCTGATTCTTTGTGAGCCGATGGACTGTAGCCCCCAGGCTCCTCTGTCGATAGATTTCTCCAGGGAAGAATACTGGAGTGGGTAGCCATTCCCTTTTCCAGGGTATCTTCCCATTCCAAGGATCGAACCCAGATTTCCAGCATTGCAGGCAGATTCTTTACCGTCTGAGCAAGGAAGCCCATCCCGACTCTAATCTGTACTCAAATAGAAACTTGCTGTTTGTTTGTTTGTTTTTTTTAATTTGAAAATCTGGATTTGCCTACCAGATAGTGAAGCCTATAAAGGAGCACTGCTCATCTCTTAGTATATCCCTGTTCCCCATATCTGGTAACTGTCAAACTGTTGACTGGGTGGGTGAGTGGACAAAGGAATGAGTGACTTGTTGATTCATTGAGATGCTTTGGTGTGGGTCCTCTGAGAGTTCTGGTGAGGGCAAAGATCCAAAGTCAGCAGAGTGTGTGTGCTGTGTCAGACATAAGCTGAGACCAGTCTATCTGCCACTGCTGCTATCTGAAGGCCTGGAGAGTACAGGGACCCCCTTTCTAATGGTGAACCTTGCTGCCCTGGGCTAGAGGGGCTGGGCTAGCACAGGAAACATCCTCAGGCACTCAGGATCTCACGAACCCCATGGGAGCCCATTTGTCAGACCCTTCAGTTATGGACTTTCCTTGTTTTTCTGATTCTTTTCTCCTGCTGAGTCACCTGCCAATGGGAAACCCGTGATTGATATTGATCTACACTACAGATGCAGCCAGGGCCATATGGAAATAGGGCTTGGCCAGAGTGCCCAGGCTGCTTGCACTCCTTCACAGGGAGCATCTGGGGCCAACTGTCACTCAGAAGGCTGGTCACAGCCAATACCTGCTCCTGTCTGATTTGGAGTCTGGATGCAGTATTGCACCTGGACAAGATCATAGCCTCTGGAACCCTTGCTGCATAGTGATGTCTCCTGGGAGGCTGGGGGGTGGGGACTGTCAGTGAAGACTGAGAATGTTGCTGGTCCACTCGGGAGGGCTTATTGGCCATATAGGGTATTTGCCCCTCCTCCAGCGCTTGTCTAGGAGGTATGGAAGCAAGCGACATGTGCTCACACTGTCCGAGCTTTCTCTTTCTGCTGTCCTTGTGGTCTCTTCTGGCTCAGTCATTATTCTTCTCCTTTGGCACAGTATGTATTTCTGTACAAAAGAATGAAAACCACTGTAGAATGAGGTGGGGCAATCACCCCACCTCATTGTGAAAATTATTTTCACCTATTGTGAAAATAATCACCCCACCCAGATGAAACAATACACGTGAATTCTGCCCAAGTGGTCATGATGAACTTGAAGACATGATACATAATATTATATATATAAAATAAATGCATATATATTTATGTATACATAAATATATGAAAATATATAATAAAAATATGTATAAATTGTACACACACACACAAGTCATAATTTCCTTGGTGGGCTGGGGAAATGGGCATTAGGAAAGGGAGATACTACAAGAACCTGCAGAGGTGCACACTTGGCAACTCTGTGCTCCTCCTAAGGGATCAGTGTGTGTCTCCGTAGAGTTAGGATTAGACAATAATGTCACACAAACCCAACACATCTGGGAAAACAGATACTGCATGGAGCATTGTGACCTCATGCCGTGTCTGCACAGGTATACCATGTCTCATCAGTTCCAAGCTGACGATTGTTCTTTCTGGTGTTAACATCTCTGAAATCAAGACGCGTCTTCTGATGGATGGTGATGATGAAATGTGGTAGTGACTGTGGCATTCCTTTGCCTGTTCGCTGGCAGATCTGCCCTTACCTTCCTGTTGCTGGGCTCTGTAGGGAGGGCACCATGATCCCCAGTGGCCTTGCCAATTGCTTCTGCCCCGGGACAACCCATGGAGACCTTAGTGGAAGACTGGAGAATGTGGAGAAGGGAGAAGCCAGAGAGTTCCTCCCTCTGCTTATTGTCCTGGGCAGTCCCCCTGCTGCCACACAGCACCTGTCCCTGACGATGGCCCCACCAAGATTCCAGGCTCTGTCATGTGGCTCCAGACCCTTGGCTCTGGTGACTTTGCCACTTCTATTTGCCCCTTCAGACCTGGGTGGTAATGGCTTCCTGTCTTGCCACTTGCTGTTTAGGTTCTTTGTTCTCTGTCACTTGGGTAACTGATTCTCTGCATGAAATTTCCTCTTTTTGAAATCTCTAGTCGTTGTTTTCCTGGTTAGACCCTGACTGACACAAAGATGCAGCATCACATGGTTAAGCGTCGAGGAGTCATGATTACTCTGTCCCAGATCCCCACGTTCTCTTGAATCTGGTCAAGTTCAGGTCACCAGTGGCCCCTCTGATGCCAGTCTCAGAAGATACCTTGGATCTACAGTATTCGGCAGTATAGCATCCCCCTTTATTGAGTCTCCCCTTTTCCCATGACTTAGGACATCCACCCTCCTTCTCTTTGCCTTGTGAATTTCCTCAGTCTCCTTTGCCCAGTCATCTCTTTTGCAAGTCATGTATTGTCAGGTACTGTAAAGTCCAGGGTCATCCTCTGCTCTTTACCTGCCCACACCTATGGCTTAAGATACACTCTCCACAGCATGGAACTGTCTCCCAAGCTGCAGACACAGCATTCCACTCTCCTCTAGCCACACGCTTTGGGTTGTCTTCACATCCTTCAAAATTGAAGTGTTTTTGGCTGCGCTCACCTTCTTCACCCCTGACCCCATGCCAGCTCATCTTCCTGTGTTCACTGTCTCAAGAGATATAGCCTCATTCATCCTGAAATCTGTACTGGAATCATCAGGGGGTTATTGTGGATCCTTCTCTTCACTTTACCTCCTCAGTCTAGCTGGTTTCCAAACTCTCTCTCTCTGATGGTGTGTATAATTGTTTAGCAGCAGCAGCAATCTTGCATGCAGGTAGGTAACTGCTCTGATTTGTAGCATTTGCTGATATTCCCATCGTGGCTATAATTGCAGGCTACCACTGTGACATCACTGAATGTGGACTTGGGAAGGGATGTGCACAGTCAGTTTTTGCGAGCTATTCTGAGCCAGCTCTGCATCTACCCTCTTATCCCCATCTTCTCTATCAGCTTTGCCAAGCCCCTGTTGATGTATCTTACCCCTTGCAGGCATCCTTTACCAGATTGGAGTGTATCAACCCCCAAGTAAAAAGCTCTGAGAGTTTCCCGTGGCTTAGAAAAACATCAGAGGCAGAGTCTGCTTGGCCTTGATTCTGGAGGACATGGCAATCTCTCCACCCTTAGGTCTCCTCTCAGCCTTAACACTGACCTTGAGCCCTCAAGGAGCCAGTATACACCTGCTGACTCTCTTGACATTTTGCTTTTCTTTTCCTTACCATCCATCATTTTACCTGTTTTGGGTGTTAGGTCATTTATTTTATTTTTTAATATAAATTTATTTATTTTAATTGGAGGCTAATTACTTTACAATATTGTATTGGTTTTGCCATACATCAATATGAATCTGCCACGGGTATACACGTGTTCCCCATCCTGAACCCCTCTCCCTCCTCCCTCCCCATACCATCCCTCTGGGTCATCCCAGTGCACCAGCCCCAAGCATCCAGTATCATGCATCAAACCTGGACTGGCGATTGGTTTCATATATGATATTATACATGTTTCAATGCCATTCTCCCAAATCATCCCACCCTTGCCCTCTCCCACAGAGTCCAAAAGCCTGTTCTAAACATCTGTGTCTCTTTTGCTGTCTCTCATTTTAGAATATTTGCTTGGGCTATATGTGACAGGGACCATGGAAGAAGCCATGGGAAGAGTCAGTTTTGTATCTGGGGCAAATCTCAGTGTGTCAGTCATTTTCAGTTCAGTTCAGTCACTCAGTTGTGTCCAACTCTTTGCCACCCCATGAATTGCAGCACGCCAGGCCTCCCTGTTCATCACCTCTGGAATTTACTCAGACTCATGTCCATTGAGTCAGTGATGCCATCCAGCCATCTCATCCTCTGTGGTCCCTTTTTCCAACTGCCCCCAATCCCTCTCAGCATCAGAGTCTTTTCCAATGAGTCAACTCTTTGCATGAGGTGGCCAAAGTACTGGAGTTTCAGCTTTAGCATCAGTCCTTCCAAAGAAATCCCAGGGCTGATCTCCTTCAGAATGGACTGGTTGGATCTCCTTGCAGTCCAAGGGACTCTCAAGAGGCTTCTCCAACACCACAGTTCAAAAGCATCAATTCTTCAGTGCTTAGCCTTCTTCACAGTCCAACTCTCACATCCATTCATGACTACTGGAAAAACCACAGCCTTGACTAGATGGACCTTAGTCGGCAAAGTAATGTCTCTGCTTTTGAATATGCTATCTAGGTTGGTCATAACTTTTCTTCCAAGGAGTAAGCGCCTTTTAATTTCATGGCTGCAGTCACCATCTGCAGTGATTTTGGAGCCCAAAAAAACAAAGTCTGACACTGTTTCTACTGTTTCCCCATCTATTTCCCATGAAGTGATGGGGCCAGATGCCATGATCTTCGTTTTCTGAATGTTGAGCTTTAAGCCAACTTTTTCACTCTCCTCTCNACCTTGGGCGTGGGGTATCTCTTCACGACTTCTCCAACAAAGCACAGCCACTGCACCTTACCTTTGACGACGGGTATCTCCTCACTGCCACCATTCCTGACCTTCAACGTAGGATAGCTCATGGCTGTAATCACCATCTGCAGTGATTTTGGAGCCCAAAAAAGTAAAATCAGCCACTGTTTCCCCATCTATTTGCCATGAAGTGATGGGACAGGATGCCATGATCTTCGTGTTCTGAATGTTGAGCTTTAAGCCAACTTTTTCACTCTCCTTTTTCACTTTCATCAAGAGGCTCTTTAGTTCTTCTTCACTTTCTGCCATAAGGGTGGTGTCACCTGCATATCTGAGGTTATTGATATTTCTCCTGGCAATCTTGATTCCAGCCCAGTGTTTCTCATGATGTACTCTAAGCAGGGTGACAATATACAGCCTTGATGTACTCATTTTCCTATTTGGAACCAGTCTGTTGCTCCATGTCCAGTTCTAACTGTTGCTTCCTGACCTGCATACAGATTTCTCAAGAGGCAGGTCAGGGGATCTGGTATTCCCATCTCTTTCAGAATTTTCCAGTTTGTTGTGATCCACACTGTCAAAGGCTTTGGCATAGTCAATAAAGCAGAAATAGATGTTTTTCTGGAACTCTCTTGCTTTTTCCATGATCCAGTGGATGTTGGCAATTTGAGCTCTGGTTCCTCTGCCTTTTTGAAAAAGCTTGAACATCTGGAAGTTCATGGCTTGAACATTTGGAAGTTCACAGTTCACATATTGTTGAAGCCTGGCTTGAAGAATTTTGAACATTACTTTACTAGTGTGTGAGATGCGTGCAATTGTGTGGCAGTTTGAGCATTCTTTGGCATTGCCTTTCTTAGGGGTTGGAATGAAAACTGACCTTTTCCAGTCCTGTAGCCACTGCTGTTTTCCAAATTTGCTGGCATATTGAGCGCAGCACTTTCACAGCATCATCTTTCAGAATTTGAAATAGCTCCACTGGAATTCCATCACCTCCACTAGCTTTGTTCGTATGATGCTTCCTAAGGCCCATTTGACTTCACATTCCAGTATGTCTGGCTTTAGGTGAGTGATCACACCATCGTGATTATCTGGGTTGTGAAGATCATTTTTGTATAGTTCTTCTGTGTATTGTTGCCACCTCTTCTTTATATCTTCTGCTACTGTTAGGTCCATACCATTTCTGTCCTTATTGAGCCCATCTTTGTATGAGATCTTCCCTTGGTATTTCTAATTTTCTTGAAGAGATCGCTAGTCTTTCCCACCCTATTGTTTTCCTCTATTTCTTTGCACTGATCACTGAGGAAGGCTTTCTTGCTATTCTTTGGAACTCTGCATTCAAATGGGTATAGCTTTCCTTTTCTCCTTTGCTTTTTGCTTCTCTTCTTTTCACAGCTATTTGTAAGAGTAATTAGTAATTAGAAATAAAGTTTAATCTATGGGTTGAATTATGATGAGCCTTAAAAACCATGCAGAAAATTCTGAACTTTGTAATATAGATTCTGAAGTAATGCAGCATAGTTTTCTTCTCTGCCTTGGAGGAATACAAAGAACAATAAGCCATACTCTTAGATTCTTCTATTGGAAGGGTTTGCAGCATTGTTCTCAGATCTGACCTTAACCTAGCACAGTGACATGTATGACAGATTGAAGGACATACATAGAACTGGGACCAGCAGAAGCTGCTGCATGTGTGGTGTTTAAGCAAGAGTGGAGGCAGTTGGAATAAAGAAAACAAACAGACACACTAAGGAAGGAGAAGCAGGATGTGGTGATAAAGAATAAAAGGAATATAGAGAAGAAAGTAAATGTTTTAAGATTTTTAGCTTAAGAGGGCTTCCTTGGTGGCTCAGCCAGGAAGATCCCACATCTTGGAGCAACTAAGCCTGTGCACCACAGGTATAGAGCCTGTGCTCTAGAGCCTGGAAGCTGCAACTGCTGAGTCCGTGTGCCCCAACTACCAAAGCTGCTGTGCCCTAGAGCCCGTGCTCCACAATAAGAGAAGCCACTGCAATGAGAGGCCTGCATACTGCAATACAGAGTAACCTCAACTCGCCACAACTAGAGAAAGCCTACACAGCACGCCAACAACGACCAGCACAGCCTAAATAAAAAAATTAATTAAAAAAAAGATTTTTTGTTTAAGAAATGAAGGTGGTATGAAAGGCAAATGAAAAATATGGAAAACCATACTTTCCATATGAAAAATATGGAAACATTTCCATAAACATTTATGGAGATATTTAAATTTTTATTTAATCCATTGATTCATTTACTACATACTGAATGTCATATATATTGGAGAAGGAAATGACAACCCACTCCAGTATTCATGCCTGGGAAATCCCACGGACAGAGGAGCTTGGCGGCTATGGCCCATGGGGTCAAAAAAGAGTTGGATACGACTGAGCGACTAAATGACAATTTATTGAGGATATAGTGTTAAGCAAATAAAGACATCAGGCTTGATTTCAGGGAGTTATGATCTACATAGGAAGAAAAATATTGTTCATCACACAATGAAAAATACCACTCTGACATAGGTTCAAAGGAGTGGTATTTAATGGTAAGAGAGCCTAGATAGTGAAAGGTGAAAGTCGAGAGTGAAAAAGTTGACTTAAAGCTCAACATTCAGAAAATGAAGATCATGGCATCGGTCCCATCAGTTCATGGGAAATAGATGGGGAAACAGTGGAAACAGTGTCAGACTTTATTTTTTGGGCTCCAAAATCACTGCAGATGGTGATTGTAGCCATAAAATTAAAAGACACTCCTTGGAAGAAAAGTCATGACCAACTTAGATAGCATATTCAAAAGCAGAGACATTACTCTGCCAACTAAGGTCCATCTAGTCAAGGCTATGGTTTTTCCTGTGGTCATGTATGGATGTGAGAGTTGGACTGTGAAGAAGGCTGAGTGCTGAAGAATTGATGCTTTTGAACTGTGGTGTTGGAGAAGACTCTTGAGAGTCCCTTGGACTGCAAGGAGATCCAACCAGTCCATTCTAAAGGAGATCAGCCCTGGGATTTCTTTGGAAGGAATTGATGCTAAAGCTGAACTCCAGTACTTTGGCCACTTCATGCGAAGAGTTGACTCATTGGAAAAGACTCTGATGCTGGGAGGGATTGGGAGCAAGAGAAGGGGACGACTGAGGATGAGATGGCTGGATGGCATCACGGACTCGATGGATGTGTCTGAGTGAAGTCTGGGAGTTGGTGATGGACAGAGTGCTGTGATTCATGGGGTCGCAAAGAGTCGGACACAACTGAGTGACTGAACTGAGCCTAGATTAGGGGAGTCTGACCTAATTGAGATCAGGAAAAGTCTCTGAGGAAGTAAAAGCTTGAGCTGATCTCTAAAGGGAAACAGGAACAAAAGGGAGGTGGAAAAAGCATTCTAGACAGAAGAAATAAAAGTAGTATTTTCAGTGATGAAATCAACATCACCCTAATTTGAAAGTGGGCTTCAGAGTTACAGTTTTAGTAGGTTGATTTGCAAGTAAAGACACACCCCACTCCTAAAACTTGTCTTCAATTAGGTGCATATGAAAGCAGCATATGGCAACCACTCCAGTAATCTTGCCTGGAAAACCCATGGACAGAGGAGGCTGGCAGGCTACAGTCCATGGGGTCGCAAGAGTCAAACACGACTTAGCAGCTAAACCATCCACCACTACAAAGTGAATATGTCCCCAAAGATGTCTGAAAAGGATGTTTGCTATATATTACCTAATTTTTTTGGTGGGAGGGTGGGAATCAAGGAAGACTTGGGGTTATTTTTTTATCAGCTTCCCATTTTATACTTATTTATAATGGCCATTATTTTTACCAATACTGTAAAACTATGAAAATGAATAAAAAAAGTTTCGTATAGCCATGAAAAAAAAAGCAGCACCAAGTGGTAACAGTGGACACGAAAGTGAAAACAGTTGAGAGAGTGGACTGACAAGAGGAAAAAAGTAGCTGAAGAACCAAAGAGGTTCACAACACAGGAGATGGCATGGGGATTTTCTTTAAAGAGGTACCGTTCAGGGACTTCCCTGGTGGTCCGGTGGTTAAGAGTCTGCCTGCCAATGCAGGGACCTGGGTTCAATCCCCAGCCCGGGAAGATTCCACATGCCCGTGTGCCACAATTACTAGCCATGGCCCCTAAAGCCCCTGCTCAACAATAAGAGAAGCCACAGCAATGAGAAGCCCCCGCGTCACAACTAGAGAAAGCCCAGGTGCAGCAACAAAGACCCAGCATGGCCAAAAATAAATAAAGAAATTATTTAAATTAAAAAAATGAAAAAAAGGAGGTACCGTTCAGTTTTGAGACACAGGAGCTAAATGTAGAACAGTACATGAAACAAGGTCGCAGCAGCCATTCAGAATGCAGTCCAGTGTTACCATGTCATTTTATGATGAGAAAAAACAGCTACCATCCAGACATCCCTGGATCATTTTTCCAAGAGGGTAGACAGAATTGGACTATTAAGGAACCAGAACCTGTGCCATCAGCGTCAGGCATGAGTGCAATTGCAGCTTGCTTCTGTCTCCTGTTGCTGACCATCCTTCAGCCCCAACGTCTCCCACTGCTTCTCCCTCCAGTCAGTAACTCTTCTTGCCTATTCACTTGGTGCCAATCCCTGTGTACCAGCTGAATTATACCAGTATAATGTACTGCTGTATTTTTTTAAGGTACTGCTCTGTAAGATAAAAAATATTTTATTTAAAAAAAAAAAAAAAGAAAGCAGCATAGCCCCATTCGAAATCTGGCTATATTAAATAATCCAAAAATAAAGCAGATTCATTCAGGGAGAAACAGAATACTCAGAGAGATAATCAACAGACAGAATGTGGGCCATCTCAGAAGGCGAGAGGGCCTATTTTCCTGTTCTTATTTTTCCCAAGTATTAGGAAAAATTTTCATACTGGGTCTATCTCCATTGGGTAACTTTCTTGTGTTTTGAGATTCTTTTTGTGGTTAGGGAATTTTTTGGGCTTGCTTTTGGTCAGTACTCTGGTTCAACCTTGCCCATCACAATTAATATCTGTAGTATGAATATCATGATTATCTTCAAAAATATTTCCATTTCTTAAAGTCAGTGTCTCAACTTTAGAGAAAGTAAGTTTTAATTAACTTGCCTAATATACTTGCCTCTATGTGTGTATAATAGCATTTTTGAAAATTAGAAACCCATCCAACTGAAACATCTCCCTTTCGCAGTTTTAAAAGTGTAGCTGAAATACATGGCATGTGACGATGCTACCTCATTGTTAACATATCCCCACTATAGGAAATACAGCCAGAGTTCTAGACCTCCAGTTCCAGACTATGTTGTTCCTGACGATGAAACAACAAAGGAGTTTGGGTAAGCTCTCTTGACAGTCAATGAATGTGAGCCTGATCACAGTGGTGGTTGTGGACATCTTATACATACAAGAATTGAGTGAGAATAACAGAAGTCTATTTTTTTGAACCAAGTTCCATGTGTGTACAGTTGTTGACAAGTCTCACTTTGTCATTATTTTAGGGATGAAAGTAAGCTTCAAGATCAAACGTTCATCACCCAGCAAGTGCCAATCTTAAATTCTACTGGTGAATTGTTGATACACAATATTCAGAAAGGATCACAAGAGTCTGACACAGTAAGGAGCTGTAATCTAACTAACAATACATGTAACTGTTCCTCTTCCTCATGCAGCTTCTTCTAAGTCACAGTTCTTTTCTCTACTAGCCAGTTCTCAGGGATCAGTGAAACAAGTAATAACATTAGTATGAGATTATGGACTTTTTTGGATTGTGGACATTTTAATAATAATGTCCATATTAAGGAAAGCATATATTTAATACAAATGCATATTTGTGCTTTTAGTGTGGAAAACCTATAAATTGCCTTTTGAAATATATAGCCCAGCTAAAATATGTACTATCATTTACGTAAGAACAAACATAATGACCATGTACCTCTTGGGTTTGTGCAGAGCTGGGAAGCTTAGTCTCTACAGGCTAGCAGATAAAGGCATTATAAGGAAGTATGGTACCATAAAAAAACAACAAAACAAAAACAAGGTTTCTTTTCAAGAGCTTTTTACTTGTAATTTGCTGTACATAATTAGTACAATGTAGAATCTGAGAAATTCAAATGAGGTCACTTTTTTAGCTGCTACTAGCATGAACTGTACAGATTTTTTTTCCATCTTAGAAATAAGAAACTCTTCTGAGTAGAAAATGGCTAGCCAAATGAGTTGATTCTAATTATAGCAACACAGTTCTGATGAGTTAGTATTTCTTAAAGAGTGATTTCCCTTAAATGTAAGGAAAACTTAGGTGTCTCTGGGATTATATTTAATTCCAATTGGAATTTAGACAAAAATGACCTTTCATTCAACCCAGCCTGTAGTTGTTGGACTGGATTAAGTATTACTATCAGTTACCAGCTGTAATAAGAGATAAAACAAGGAGCATTCTATTACAAAATTATAAATTTCTATTGCCTCACCTTTAGGAAGGCAGACCTCCCCCCCTAAAAAAAAAAATGGGCCAGCAGCGTCATAAAACATATTTTATTAAAGTTCAATCACCTTACGTGATTGAAGGTTGTGACTTTCTATCTAGCAGGTGGTAGTAATATTAAGTCTAAAATCCAGAGTGCACAAACATTTTCAAGGTTTTTATCATCCTTAATTCATTAAATAACCCCCATGGAATAGGTTAGTATTATCTATGTAACTAATGAGGAAGCAGAAAAATTAATGACCCACATCATCTGCCTGACAACCAGAACTCTATCAGAAAAGAGAAGCCTTCTCCTAGTTCAGTGGGTGAAGACCATATCAGAAAGACAGGATTCAGCCAGCATGGTAGAGTAGAAACAACCTATTCTGTTTAATACATAAATTTCTGTCTGACTTAAAATTGAGCTATAGCAAAGAAATGAAAAGCATAAAGACGTTTGCAGAAGAGCTGTCAATGCATTTCTTCTACTACCTCACACACAGAGAGCTTTGAAATTTCTTAGGCCCTAATCAATTACTTTACATTAAGGGGTCTTTCATTTAAAAGTATCACAAATGAGAAAGGCAGGCAAGAGAAAAGCACAATATAAAAAATTCAGCAAGCAGTATCAGGTTAGACTTACTTTAGGTAAGAATCTTATTCACCTTGGAGAACACTTGAGTTTGAAGGTTTTGGGTCTCTACTCCAGAAAGTGGAATTTTGTTTTCCCCTTCCAAACTGGAAGAATATTTTCAGGAAGAATTTTTGTATTGGAGAATTTAACAGTGTCACCCAAGGTTGTATTTTTAAGGGTGGTTCATTTTCTCTGACCCTTTGTTACTCAAAGTAGGGTACCAGGAGTCCTACAAAATGTTCTGTTCTTGTCCATTATACTGATTTAGTCAGGGTTAATTTTATTTCAAAGTGCAGAACAGTGGTTAAAACTTGTTTTCAGAAATAAGTTTTGGAAGAAAAAAATATTGTAAAACATATAGGTAATGTTTCTTCAGTTTCTTGTTCAACTAATGAGAAAAGGGCATTGCCTTTTTTTTAACCATTAATCATTTCTCAATAAATGTGAGATCCTGTTGAACAGGAAAAAAAAAAAAAAAAGAGTCTGGCTGACTTTCATAGTTGGAACATCTCTTGATTTCTGGGCCTAATATAACTTTTGAAATAGTTTTTTTAAAAAATAAAAAAAAACCTGCTGGCATCTAAATTAATGACTGATGCACTAATTAATTACTGAAGCAAATCTTGAAATTTAACACTTGGCACAAACAGCAAAAAGTTGATTTATCCAAAAAGTTGAGGTATCCATAGTAAGTGGTTTTAAGAAGCAGGAACAGTCACAATGGTAGAATTTGTAATCATGAATCACTAGGACAAAGTGGCATTCAGTAGGAAAGAAAGCAGCAGTTGTCACAACTGTGGGATAAGCAGAGATGGATTATGTCTTTGTAATGTGGGATAAATGAGAGGCTCCGCAAAGCCTGGCAGAGGGGTCTGACCCACTGGCATTTATGTCGGACTGTGTGTGAGGATCAACCAAAGGGTGAATTATTTTTGACCTATGTCTCCATCCAAGAGCTCCTCTTCCTTGGGAGATCATCTTTACACACACTAATGTTCCCTCCACGTCATACATCAGAAATGGGGAGAATTTTTAGAAAACAGGTCTAAGCTCTATTCCAGAGAAGCATTTCACAGTTAGAACAGTGACCTCAAAAATAAAATTATGAAGAGCAAGTGAGAATCTTGTTTCAGAGTTACACTAGGAGTCTCCCTATTAACAACTTAACAGGGGTCAATGGTCCTGAGAAAGATTTTAGTTACAAGGTATTCTAATCCCAGGGATCTGATCTGAGTAAAGTAGGCAGTTGGAATTGGTCAAAAATAAACAGTGATTACTCAGTATGCACCGAGTCTGGAACAGACTTGTTTCTAACGGCCCATGGTAGGCATGACTACAGCAGGTGAGGAAAGAGAAGCATCTTCTTCTTTCCATTGAGAAGTGATAGTCTTTAGCTGAGTATAGAATTGGATGCCCTATAGAGAACAAAGAAAAAAAAGAGTTATCATGTATGCCTGAGGGTTTCATGATTCTTCTTTTAATCAACTTTTGAAGGAGGTACTGTGAAATGCTATTCATGTTCCTACTTGCAGAATAGGTGCAACCTATTCAATATATTATTCAATATAGAATTATAGAATTATTCAATATAGAATTCAATATATTATTCATGAGATAATCTATATAAAACACTTAACATATTACCTGGCACATAGTAGAGTCAAATCTTAGCTATCATTATGCTAAAACTAGCCAAAAATATCTAAATGGAAAAACTGGACAATGTAAACTGTTTAACTTTTTATAAGAATAGGCTTGAGCAAAAGAGAATAGAGTGTACAAATTTAACACACAAAATTACTAGCAAGCTAGAAGAGTACTGTTAGAACACAACTCACTAGCTTGATTAAAATACACCTCTAGAATCAATAGACAAAATCTGGGCCATGTTAATATAGTGAAAACAATTTTTTTAGAGATTATTACATACTTTCAATATAAGATACAAGTTTACATTTTATTATGTAAGAATGATACCCTTATGTCTTCTTTACAGAAGGCAAAATAGCAATTTAATTGCCTAAGGATATAAGACTTCAAACTCTGCATAAG